>JAJONS010045333.1:0-10272 GCA_029582315.1 Solanum tarnii x Solanum tuberosum | reverse complement strand
TAATTGATTTTTAAATAAACTTAAATTTAATTGATATGTTATAACCCGTAAATAAACTGTTATAAGTAAGAATTTTTTAAGAGTATGTTTAAAACTCATAATATTGTCTCTTAAATGTGTATATAGTGTGATTTTTTCCTTTTTGAAATAATGACATACAAAATCATATTTAAAGAAGTTCATCCGAATACATTTCAGATAAAATCATATTTAAAAACGTTCAAACAAGTAAGGATTAAAAACTAAGGGAAACATTTTTACTTTTTTGAAATGTTTTCTCCTATGATTCTCTCCATTCTGTTATTAAAAATTTGTATTCTTTCAAATTAAATAAGATAAATAAATACAATCAGCATTATGACAAACCAAAATATTGACATTTTAAATAAATATTGAAAGTGTTGACAAGGAATCCTATTAGATGCTAAAATATTGTTGTTTTGAAAATTTTCTCATTAATTAAAGTGAATGATTTTCTATTATATATCCAGAAGGCCACTGATTTGAACAACTATAAATATAGTTTAACAATATCTTAAATCCTCTTTGTTGTTTTTCTATTAGTTCAAGTAATTCAGATTCACGGAAAAGCTTCCTTGCCAAACATTCAAAAGTAGTAATAAATTAGGTAAACCGTTGGTGTCAACCTCATTTTTTTGTTATTTAGTTATCCGTTGTTCCCCTTAAGTTACTCCCTATCATTGTATCCTTTTGTATATAAAAAAAAAAACATCATTTATGTAACCATAATTACTAAAAAAAAAAAAAAAGAAGAAGAGAGACAGCTGTTGTGAAGGAAAAAGGAAAACAATGGCCTCTCTTAGATGTAATTACTCAGTTATATTTCTCTTTTCACTTGTGTTATTTGCATCTTTAATCCCAAAATTGCATGCCAACATTGGTGACTTTGACCCTTATTTGGAAAAGAGAGCTGAAGAAGCCCTCCAGTCTTCTCTTGCTGCTTACAATGAAAATCCTGAGCAACTTGCACAAACATTCAACAAGGAAGTTGGAGAGTAAATGCTTTTATGACCATTTTTTTTTTTATCTTTAATATTTTCATTTTTAAAAATATAATAATAATAATAGTTAACATTGGTTTTTGTGTAATATTGCAGAACTCTCTTTAATGGCACGAGGAGGTATCTGAGGGAGATGATATGAGAAAAATGCTTTCATCATGTAAGAGAAAATGGAATTCTTCTAGAAATTATCTAATTTGGTTTTTCTGTTTACTGTAAAAATGCCCTCATTGAGAAAATAATATAATCTCACCTTTGTAAAGGATGCAAGTTCAAATGATTTAAGAATCACTACTATTCATAAGGAATAAAGTCGAGCATAAGGATTCTGCAAACAACATATTGAAACAAGAGAGAAAAAGTCCATGTCTCTCGTGTATATTAGATGCAACGAAACACAATACCTTCCAAATCAACTACCCATAAGAAAAGAATCATTAATCCCACGGTAGAATCAAAGAAGAGTAGACTACAACTAAGTCGTGTTCATCTCAGCTAACTCTAAGCATGTCAATTAAACACGATGGACAAACTTATTCGTGAGCCACACCGAGTGGTTTTGGAAAAGGAATGAAAAGCAGACTACAAAACTGCATAGCTGAATGAAGCATAATCTAGTTTCAAAATACTTTTGGATGAACCTGATATCAGAGAAGATATTTTGTTCATGGTCATTCCATAACAACTTTTGCTCCAACAGCTTTCATTTTCTCAATTATTTGTTCTGCTTCTTCCTTTGACACTCCCTTCTTGAAAACAGCTGGAGTTTTCTCGACTAAGTCCTTTGCTTCCTTGAGTCCCAAATCAGTAAAACTTCGGACTTCTTTGATTATCTTTATCTTTTGAGCAGACTCATATGACTCCAGTTTAAGTTCAAAAACAGTTTTCTCTGGTTTCTTTTCCTCCTTAGCTGCTTCTGGTCCCTTCATAGCTGCTGCTGCCAATCCAGCAGCCCCTGCCTTCATAACCCCAACCATTGGTTGCTCGGTCATACCCAACTTCTTCATAAGAATGGAAGACAGTTCTGAAACTTCAACCAAGGTAAGTCCCGAAACTTCATCCACAAGCCTCCATACCCTATCCGATGGAGGACTGCGATGCTCCGTAGGATCAAAATTTGCAGGATCATAATCAGCTGGAAGCTTTCTCTGGTCAATCTCTACTTCTTCCTCCTCTTCTTCCTCTTTCCTAGCAGGCTGACCAAAGTGTCGAGTAAAGACAGTTGAGGTAACAAAATGGGAGTTAGCCACATTAGATTGAACAGATTGTCTCAAGAGTGCACAAGGCAAATGATGCCTCAGTCGTGAAATCAAACTCATTTCCAAAATTCTACTGCACAGGGAGCTGTACTAGAAAGTAACCATCTACTGATCCTTCTGAAAGCTTGATCAACAACCTGCAAAAACCAACAATAAGGTCATACGGAAACTCTAATTACATTTCCAAACAATGTAGTGACAGCACTTGGGAATTGGGATCAAAAAGACGAATGAAAAGTTTCAGGTGTGAATGAGAAGCAAGTTTACAAGTGTATACCTTAAGCACAACTATAAATCTTTTATAGATAAAAGAAGATTATCAAGAAGAAGATGGAAGCTCTAATTCCACTTCCTAATTATAAAGGAACAGGTACGATAAAAAAGAAACAAACAAAAAGTTTCAGGTATGAATGAGAAGCAAGTGTACAAGTGTTTTATAGCTGTAAACATTACACACAACTGAAGCTTTTACCAGAAGAAAAAGATGGAAGCTCTAATTCCACTTCCAAATTATATAGAGCACTTAGGATAAAAAAAGAACACAAACAAAAAGTTTCAGGCATGAATTAGAGGCAAGTTAACAGGTGCATAACTGTATATGTTATGCACAACTAAAGCTTCTTACACTAATAAGTGTTTAGTGTTAACAAGTGCATAACTGTAACAAGTTGACAAGAGCATCACTGTATATATTACACTGGAAGTTATCCTCTGCAGTGTACATACCGATTTACAGACAGAATCACACCCAAACATTAAGCCAATCATATAGAATAAGTTTTGGAAAAACTCCCTTAAACTAATACAGCATTTGCTTAAGTCCAGACTCCCTACATATACTACCAATTGTCTAATGGACAGCAAAAATATAAAATTTGGTGCTTCATTAAACCTGAGGAGAAAACAATACACTTCTTTTTTTATTGTTGAGGATAAAACAAAAAGTATTTTGTCTTGTGCAATACCTTTGTTTTTTCACTCCACAACAGAAAGGTTAGTCATGCTCTCTACAACAACCTATCTAAGTCATAAAAAAGTGTAACTTGCAAACAACAGCAGATCCACAATTTAAAGGCGATGGGTGCTCAAACACCCGCTCAGCTCTATGGGGATTCATCCCTAGCAGCAAGAGAGAAGAAGCAAATGTCCTAGTGAAAGGCCGTCACTTTACCTTGTGCAAAAAAAAAAGTATGTATTCTTAGGTGAGAAGATGTCAGGTGTGTTGTAGACGATGAACAAAGAAAAGGCCAAAATGGTAAAATAAAAAGAATCCATGTGAATTAAGAAAAGGAACATGAATCATTTTGATGGGTATCTTTACTAATGACCTGTATCATGGGTGCTGACCACATATATCTATAACTTATCACTAATGATCATGAGAAACACCAATCTTAATGACGACACAATGACAGAAGTATATAAAAGCAAGCTTAACCAATTATCTCCGACTGATACCAATATGATCAAACGGAGGTGGTCAATAGATGCTTAGAATGTTACTGAGGTGCATGACCTTTGAGATTCCTAAGGAGTGGCCACGATGATTATCCTTAGATGAATTGTGGTATAATACTTCTTACCACTCCTCTACGCATATGACCTTCTATGAAGCAGTTTATGGCCAAAAGCCACCCTCATTGCTTCCTTGCATGTTGATTCCTAACTGGATTTGGTTGATAGGAGGTAGCAGACAAGAGAAGTCACATTGAGGACCCTTAAGTTCCACCTTGAGAGATCCTAGAGTAAAATGAAATTGTTGGCTGATAAAGGGGAGGACTGACAGATCCTATAGAGTTGGTGATTAGGTCTACGTCAATTTTCAGTTTTATGGGCTATTATCCTTGAGGTCTCATGCTTATCAGAAGCTTTTAGCCATGTTCTTTGGACCCTTTAAGATCTTAGCCAGGGTCGGAGCTATTGATTACACTTGAGAGTTGCCTATTGCCTCCAAGATCCACCCCAATTTTCACATTTCCCAGTTGAAAAGAAAGTTAGGATCTCACATTGCTTTTGTGACCCTGCATGTTGTTCAAACTGAAGTTGGTCCTGTCCTTTCGGAGCCTGAAGTAGTGTTGGATAGAAGATTGATCCATAAGCATGAAAAGGCTACTACTCAGCTTCTGATCAATGGTTTAGTACTGCTGATAAGGACAGTACTTGGGAGGACTATCCCTCTTTCAGTCAACAGTTCCCTCACTTCAATCCTTGAGTACAAGGCAGGTAGTTGATATGATTCTAATGTGTCTTTCTCAATTTAGATTTTGTAGAAGAAGTTAGTTAGTTGTTGTTATAAACCTCACGTGAGCTGCACGTGAGAGGTCCAGCCGTTAGGTTGTTAAAACACTTAGAGTTAGTTATAACTGTTTTCTGGAAGTTGTTTTCTTTTCTTTTCAATTATGCAGATTTCATATATGTGTTAGTTCCTGTTGATTGTAATCATTCAGAAAGTAAATCAATACAAACTTCTCCCTCTTTTCTCAATCAGTGTTTTCTATATCAATAGGCAAAGTTGTTCAAGAGCAATTCTCAATTCATTTTCTCTTTAGGCTAGCTCAATCTTTCCAATTCTACTTGTAATCACGTCACATCCGCAAAAGAAGAAGAAAGACAACATTAGAACCGGAGATGGAGGCTTTTTCTCTTTTGCCCTAAAAGAAAATCTTTCATCATCTATAATGGAGGTAATTAATGTGAATGGTTTTCTATTATGTATCTAGAAGGACACTAATTTGAACTACTATAAATATAGTCTAACAATATCCTAAATCCACTTTGTTGTTTCCCTGTTAGTTCGAGTAATTCAAATTCACGTGGCGTACAAAGGGAAGCTTCCCTGCCAAACATTCAAAAGTAATAAATTAGGATGACAACAACAGACCCACAATTTAAAGGCCATGGGTGTTCAAACACCCACTGAGCTCTTTGTCCCTAGCTGCAAGAGAGAAGAATCAAATGTCCTAGTGAAAGGCCGTTACTTTACCTCGTAAAATAAAAAGAGTGTGTATTCGTAGGTGAGAAGATGTTGTAGACAATGAACAAAGGAAAGGCCAAAAGAGTAAAACAAAAAGAATTCACACAAAAAGGAACATGATTACATGAATCATTTCAACAGGTATCTTTACTAATAACATGTATCATGGGTGTTCACCACATATATCTATATAACTTATTACTAATGATGATGAGAAACACCAATCTTAATGAACAGAAGTATATTAAAGCAAGCTTAACCAAAAGTTATCTCTGACTGATATCTATTTGATCAAATATGTCTAAGTTAAAAACACAAACATTTCCCATCAAGCCTAATTAAGTCCAAACTTGAGACGAAAAAAGCTATGTAATTTCAAACATGTCTAAAGTTGGAACTTTTCCCATAACCTAATATCAGTAAGCTTAAGGTCCTGAAATCAGTTACATGTGCACTTCCCTATTAATTTTGAATAGGTCCAACCCAAATAAAGAAGCATAGATTATCGCTAGGGCTCAGTTTCCGTAGTTCCTAAGCTACAGATTGTGCGGCAAGCACTGACAATGCAGTGAGCACCACTTCAATAACCGGGTCGAAATGAAACACTGAATAACCTCCGCAAAATCAAAAATCAAAGTTTGAAGAAACCTCCATGAATACCCAAAATTAAGAAGAAAAGATGAATATTGGATTTGATAAAACCAAACTATTTTGGGGTGACTGACCTTGAGTTTTGAGTTGACGAATCGATGGCAGCGGCAATTGCAGACAGTTCGAATAACCCTTGCGGATGAATACCAAAACCAGTTTTTGCCCTTTCTCCTAAAACCCAGGGGTAACAATGTCATTTACATCACTTCTTTCTTTTTTTTCTTTTTTTTTGTTAAAAGGATACTTATATTAGTACTTAATTGTTTAATATAAAGCTACTTGTAGTAGCAGAATTAGAGACCGAGGCAATAGATGGTCCATTTACATCACAGTTAACATTAATAATCCTTGAGTACATAGTTCCCAGAGTGTTTGCCCATACTAATTGGTTTACAAACCCAGGGGGAACTATCAAAAAGGTTGGTTTCCCAAATGCGTCTTGCTTGAGTCCTTCCTTGCTAAGCATGTCTGTCACCTTGTTCTGCTTCCTGAAGATGTGTGTCGGCATTGCTGCTTCCAGCATCCCCATCAATGACATGCATTCAAGGACCAATTTAGTGTATGGGTGATTGTTATGTTCCATTAATTTGGTTAGCTCAATGGAGTCGGTGTTGATGTCCAAAGGTTTGGTGTCCTGTTCTAATGCCATGATGAGCCCTTGTCTTAGGGCTCTTAGTTCTGCGAGGATGGGGTTTACATGGGCTTCCTTGCTCATGAAGTTGATAATCCAGTCGCCCCTATGGTTTCTGATACTCTTCCTATGCCACCGTGACCAGGACTAGATCTTACCGCACCATCAGTGTTAAGTTTGAACCTGCCCAGCTTGGGAGGTTCCCATTTAACATGTATGGTGTTTGATGTTTTGTTGTGTTGTTGCCTTTCCTGGATAATGTACTGGAATTCAATAACTTGGTTGATCATATTATGGTAGGAGATGTTGTCCTTTTTTCTTTTTCTTTTTGAACTTGGTAACTTGATATTGTCCTTATTTTTGTTAAAGGAGTTGTTCTTTCTTTGTTGCCAGATGGCCCAAAAACACTAAGGGAGGACAGTCCCCCAAGAGGCAATGTTGTTGTACTCATGATTGGCATTGGTGCTCCATATGTGGTGCCAATTTTCAATGGAGAGCATGCTTTTATCCAACTTGTGGGTAGAAGTATTGTGGGCCATGATGGTATCCCAAAATTCAGTAGCTTTAGGGCAAGTGAAGAAGATATGCTCCATGTCTTCACTATGGTGGCCACACACTTGGCAGCTTGGGTTGATGTCTAATTCAATTCTGTTGAGGTGGTGGGAGGAAGGGATCTTCTGGTGGTGCATGAGCAAGAAGAAAGTTTTGATTTTATTGGGGCATTGCAGCTTCCATATCCAATCAAACTTTTTGGTTTCATTCTCAACTCTGTGGTTTAGGGAGGAGGATTGGATGTAAGTGTATGCAGAGCTGGTGGAGAACTTTCCATCTTTGGAGAAGTCCTAGGTCGGCTTATCTTCCAGGTGAGTGTTGTTGCTAACATGGATGGCCTCTATGCTAGCTCTGAGTTCCTCAGGTAGGTCAAAGGATATTGCATTGAAGTTTCAGTTGCCATTAGTGATTACATCCTTTACCAGAAGTTCTTGTTCTCCCTTATTGAGAGGTCCATGCATCATGTTCCTGATGGTCCCATGGTAATGGATCCATTTGTGGTTGTAGAAATTAGACTTAGTTCCTTTGTTGACTACCCATCTAAGGCATTCTTCGAAGGAATTCCAACCCACCATAACACATTTCCATGTTCTGGAGATTGGTTTTCTTCTCCAATCAATGACATGCTTAGAGTATTTGGTGATGAGGTTTTGCCCCCAAAGGCTATTAGGATTATTAATAAGTCTCTAGGCAAGACTGGCATGAAGGGTCCTGTTCTTAATTTCACTTCTATGTAAACCCATCCCACCATCCTTTTTATGCTTAGTGAGAGTGTTCCAGTTGACAAGATGCATCTTCTTTTTGTCACCATTAGTCCCCCAAACAAAGTTTCTTTGGATTCTATCAATAAGCTTGTTGGTTTTGGCAGGGATTTGGATATACTGCATAATGTGACTGGGAATGTTGCTAAGAGAGGCTTTTTCTAGGACAGTTCTGCCGGCCATATTCATGAAGTTAGTCTTCCACCCAGCTAGCTTATTATTCATGAAGTCAATGATGAACTGGAAGTCATTGTGGGTGGGTCTTTTATGAAAGATGGGGAGGCCCATGCATTTCCCAAAGGTGTTACTGGCTTTGATGTTGAGAGTACTGGCACATGAATCCCTACAGGGGTGGTGCAATTTCTAGAGAAGACTACCTTAGACTTAGCGTAGTTTATGCTTTGGCCAAAATCTAAGCAGAATTTCCCCATGGTTTGCATGATAGTGTTGCAATTTTGGGGGTCAGCTCTGGTAAAGAGGGTGAGGTCGTCTGTAAAGAAAATGTGGGAAAAGCTAGGGCCACTGTTGGTTATTTTGATGGGGTGCCACCTCTTCTTCATGACAGCCTTGCTAATCTCTCCATACATATGATGAAGAGATATGGTGACACATGGTCACCCTGCCTGATGCCCCTAGAGGGTTCAAAGTAAGGGGTCTTCCCTCCATTTATAAGAATGGAGATAGAGCTAGTGCTGACACAAGACATGATGAGTCTAGTGAGGTTAGGGGGGAAGTTGAAGAAGATGAGGAAGTCTCTAATGAAGGACCACTCCAGTTTGTCAAAGGCTTTCTCAAGGTCAATTGTTAGGATCATATTTGCATTTTTTCCTTTCATTTTGTTAAAGTGGGTGATGAACTCCTGCACTATGATAGCATTGTCTGCAGCCTTTCTATTGGTAAGAAAGCTAGCCTGATTAGGGCCGATAATGGATTGAAGGATGAGCCTGATTATGTTCACAATGATTTTGGTCACTAGCTTGTGGGTGGTGTTATAGAGGCCAATGGGTCTGAAGTTCTTAATGTTGGTGGCATTGGAGCTCTTAGGGATGAGGCAAAGGAGAGTAGTGTTCATATGCTGAGGCATCCTGCTAGTAAGGAAGACTTCCTTGCAAAATGCACTAGTTTTTGGACCAACAGTTCTCCAGAACTTCAGATAGAAGAGGGGGTGAATCCCATCAGGCCCAGGGGCTTTGGTAGCCTTAAAGGATTGGAGTGCCTAGGTAATTTCTGTGTCTCTAAGGGGAGAGTCTAGATGAGCTAGACTGAGGTGGTTGGGGTGTTGCATGTGGTCCTTGGTTCGAAGGTGGTGGGAGGTTTGGTTGGTTGTGAAAAGATTGGTGAAATAGGAGAGAATATGTGATGTGATTTGGTTCTGGTTTTGCAGGATGTTGCCAGAGTCATCTTGGAGATTGTTGATTTTGTTTCTCCTCCTTCTATTGATAGTGGAAGTATGGAAGAAATTGGTGTTGGCATCCCCATGGGATAACCAATCAATTCTGGATTTGGTTCTCCAGAATTCAGCCTCCAACTTGAGAAGAGTGTCATACTCTTTGAGGAGGTCGGACTTTAGGTTCCAGAGGAATCGATTGTACCATCTAGCCTTGCTAGGGTTCTTTTCAAATTGAAGAAGAGGTTTCCAAAAGTATTATTATTCCAGTCTAGGGATTCTTCTTGGAATTTTTGGATCTCCATAGAAAGGTCAAGAGGGAGGTCAAAACACTTTTTTATTAAAGTCCCAAAGGTAGGGTCCCACACCACATGGGTTCCATTCTGAATGGCCTATTGGTTCTACCATTTTGGGAGTTGGTAAAGTTGACCTGGAGGGGGTAGTGGTCAAATTTAGTTCTAGGCAAATGGGTGACAGAAGCTTGAGGAAACCTAAGGATCCAAGAGTTGTTGGCAAAGCATCTGTCTAACCTTTCCAGGATAAGACATGTCCTATTCTTATACCTTTTATTGGTCCATGTGTATTTACAACCTTTGTACCCTAGGTCTATCATGTTGCATTGGTTCAGACAGCTCCTAAACTCATTAGCCCTAGTGTTGTTGATTCCTTTGCCCCCAAGTTTCTCACTTGCTTTCAGGATCTCATTAAAATCTCCCCCTATGATCCATTCTCCCTTAATGTTTTTAGCCAGATTAGAGAGTTCTCTCTACAAGATAGTCCTTTTGTGAAAGTCATTGCTAACATAAATAGCAGAAAAAATACCAAGGGTTGGGTTCGGACAATACTTGGTGTCACGACCCGAGAGTACCCCCTAGTCGTAACATGGCGTATTCGACCCCGAAGGGGTCTTATACAAGCCACATAGTCATTCATTGCATTCAATAATGAAAATAGTGTGGAATGAAAAAACTTATTTACATCCACACATTCAAACTTCATTAAAACAACTTTAAAACACACAGCGGAAGTCTAAGT
>JAJONS010045331.1:0-17718 GCA_029582315.1 Solanum tarnii x Solanum tuberosum | reverse complement strand
TCAGTTGTATGTGATCTCCTAACAGTATATCTAATAACTTTATCCTAAAATATATTTAATAATAATTAATAAAATTCAACTTGAAATAACTATAATTTTTTTCAAAAGTCATTCTTATCCTAAAATATATCATAATTTTGAATATGATATGCCAATTAATATGTCCACAAACAGATTTTACTATAAAAGCCGAGTGCAATTTCTTTCATAACAACCATCAAAAAAATATATTTGTTTTACATAGTATATTCCATCTCAAGCAAGGTTTCAACTTCTTAACTTTATATTTACAAGATTTGTTAATGTCTGACTGTATGCATGAGTGGTTTTCATGAGATTATTTACAATTGTAAACTAATTATTATTTTGATTTTATTTTATGTGTAGCTAAAATGATTAATTTCATCAACAATAACAAGTTCAACAAGAAGAAAGTGGTGTTCATAATGGGAGCAACAAGAATGGGAAAATCCCATCTCTTTATTGATCTTGTGTCTGATTTTCGAGGAGAAATAATCAACTCAGACAAAATGCTAGTATATAAGAGACTTGAAATTATTACAAACAAGATCACAAACATTGAGAAACAAGGTGTGCGACACTATTTGTTAGGTATATATATTTATTTCCAACAATATTTATATCGAATGACTACCTAGATAATTTATCAGCAGTAATATAACTTCTAGTGGAAAATATATTTTACTATTAAAAAATTATTTATTCCAATTATGTGAAAGTTAATTTGGTCACATTTTCTTAGGTAAAATTGAGTTAGATTCCGACTTCACAGCTGAAGATTTTTGTTTGCAAGACATTGTCTACATAGAAATTTTTTTGAAGACTCAACGTGTTCCAACTATTGTTGGAGTGTCAAATTCGTGTATTAAAAATTTGTGGAAGACCCTGTGTTTATGTTCAAATATAAATGTGATACTTGCTTTATTAGGATTGATGTAGAGCGATCATCTTGAACCATAGAGTTGAGATGAGGGTTGATCAGATGGTCAATGCAGGTAATTTTTGTAATTGTTTTATATACCAATCAAGATATAATATGCATCTAGCTAAAAACTTTTCTTATATAATTTTCTTAATAATATTTTTGGTTATCAAATTTATGTTCCACTAAGTAAAACTCGTCTTAAATTTATGTTGCATGCAGGGCTAGTGGATGAGGTGCTGCATGTTTTCATTCCAGATGGAGATTACACCAAAAGAATTCGATGGTCCATTGGTGTCCCAGAGATAGAAAGATATTTAAGAGAAGAAACAAATATAGATGAAGATAATGAATCAAAGAAGATGATTCTTAAATCTCCAATTGCAAATATCAAGCGTAATACTCGTTTATTAATTTAACACCAACTTGACAAGATTCAGCGGTTAATAAATGAGAAAATGTGGTTGGTGCATCATATTATTGCTAGTGACATTTTCAAAGAAGTTAAAAAAGAAGGTGTTGATGAAGCATGGAGGAATATTGTATTGAAACCATGCCTGGATATTATGAAAAGATTTCTCAAAAATGATGATCACAATATCATTATTGAGTCTACATAAACTATCATTAATCAATATCTTGTGTTATATTTTCTCTTGGTCAGTTTTGGGCCTATTTTGTACAGTTTGTATCGTACTACTGATATATATGATATGACCTTTTTTTCTAAACATATTATTCTTGTCTTCCCGCTTTTATTACTTATGTTCTATTTAAATCGCGTTTAAGTTTTATACAAATATTTATTTTATGGTCTGATCGAAGTCGAAGCCCCAAGTCTAAGTTCAAGTCTTCTATATTTAATATATATTAATATAAATACATACTTACACAATTACATGAGATCATTCATAATGTTAAGGTAATAGAGTGAGAAAATAAATGACCATAATTGTTCGGGAAGATTCTACCCTTAAAGAATTTGAAAGAATAGAATTCTTAACTCCAAATTTGAAATTGTTACCTAGACTAAGAAGAGAAATAGTAAATTTGCAATCTATCTCTATTGATCATTTAAGGAAATTGTTCTACCTAATTCAATCACGATGATGGAAGCTTGATTCAATTAAATCTTTATCTATTATTATATGCTGCACAAGTTAATATAAATACTCGTAATTGAAACAATTATGGATAAATGTTCCCTCCCCTCTAATGGAATTACACTTACACTTATGACGTGCTGTTAAATTGTGTAAGAATTGATGCATTATCACTTGAATGTATTCTTTCAGAAATATTATTGAGTTCTTTTTACAATCCTTTTGAAATCAAACTTTTCGTCAATTTTGTATGATCTCATAACAATATGTATCCAGAAACATCATCCTAAAATTATTTAAGCCCAATCACCAAAATTAAACGTGACGTATCTGTATATTTTTTCAAGAACTATTCTTATCCTTAAATATATGTATTATAGATATTTTTTTTTAATTCTGTATACATATTGATAAGTTCATAATCACATTTTCACTACAAAAGCCTAGTTGTATGTGATCTCCTAACAATCTACATCTAATAACTTTATTCCAAGATATATCTATATATATATCTATCTATATTACCTTAAAATCATGAACTCCTAACTTGAATATTAAATTACTATAATATCCCTAACTTAGGTTGTGACTTTTTTGATGAGTTGTGACTTTTCCGATAAGTTGTGACTTTTTCCAAAGGGTTGTGATTTTTCGATGAGTTGTGACTTTTCCGATAAGTTGTGACTTCTTTCCAAGGGCTGTGATTTTTCGATGAGTTGTGACTTTTCCGATAAGTTGTGACTTTTTATTTGTGACTTTTACAAAGAGTTGTGACTTTTTCAATAAGTTGTGACTATTCCAAAGGGTTGTGACTTCTCGGAAAGGTCATGACTTTTCAGATAAGACACAAAAAACACTTGTTCATACAACCCTTTGTTGACTATAAATAGAGGGGCTTCCTCATATTTTTCAACCCCCTTTTTAAAAAAAATCTTCTACTCTTCTTCTTCTTGCATTTTAATTTTTTTTGTGTGATTTATTATCGTGGAGTGAGTTCAAAGTTTAGCGGAATATGGGGCACTATTTTGATGAAGTAAATCATTCTGTCCTAAGAAGGTATATTCCATAATTTTGAGTACCTGGGGAAAATAAATTTAATTATAGAATAATTATTTTTTTACTTAATATATACATCAGTGTGTAATGTTCCAATAGATGAAGCTAACATGATGTAGTCTAATTTCATTTGTTTTTGTTAACAATTTCTCTTGTGATGTAGATATATGCTTCTGAATATCTTTCTCCAAAATTTAGAGAATTGTCATGATTTTTTTGTTTTAATGCTCAAGACAAAAGAATGACTTTATTTATCAATACTATTTATGTGATTGAGATTGTTAGGAAGTTTTCTTTAAAATAGTTATTACTATATAAACATTGCCCTTTTGTTTTACTTATTTACCATTTCTTGATATTTAAGTATTTTAGACGAAGAGAAGTTCATATGACTTGTAATAATGCAAGTTGAAGTTTGTATTGATTTAAATTTTTATTATTTATTTAATAGCTAATTTTTATGAGATAAATATTTTCATTAATGGAATTATATATTTATATTTGGGTAGGTATTTTTATTTAAATTAAAATATTATATTTGTCACAAATGTATTATCAAGTTAACAAGATCTGCTAACTTCAAAATATACTATTTTAAAATTTTCGAGTTATTTTTTTAAAAAAAACACTCAAAACAAATGTGAAAATATGTGATTATATATGAATAATTTAAAATTTATCATTTACAAAATAAATATTATATTCAGTAATATGGAATAAACATTTACATTTTGTCCCTACACTAAATTAAAATCTAATAACTAAAAAACTAGTAACATTAGTAACGTTAATTAAAAGTCCTATTTATTTATGTACGTATAAAATTTATTAGAAATTCAACTATGCACATTGATTCATTAGTTATAACATTATAAATTATCTTAGTTATTACTAGTTATTGCAAACATTATTCAAACTCTTTCCTTATATTAACTTTTGACCAATGATTTTTCATACTATTACACCACCCCTATATATGTGATAACATGGTGTTGTTATTTTTCCTTTGACGAATCATACTTGGTTGAATAAATTGAAATAATTTACAAGTATATGAACTATATTTTTGTTGGGTGTAAGATGAACAAGTGATTATATATATGATTTCACACATAGAATATATTCTTTAATTTTAATTTTTAGTTTTTCCGGTAAAAAATAAAAAATAAAACCTTTCTTAGTTAACTATGGACAGTCAGATAACTATCTTTGATTTATGTTCACAGTCAATCGAGAAGTCAAGTATGAGAGCCAATAACCAGAACCTCATCTATTATGTTATAACTTATAAAATAAAAATTAATATACAAAAATAATTCTAAAAGATAAAATTTAGTTGTTCTGTTCATATTTTATATGACATCTAAACAGTCTAACGTGGAATACACATGCAAAGCACATCTGGTTAGATGACAAGAAAAATACACAACAAATATCGTTTATAAGGTAATATTAGTGAGATACAACTAATTACATGATTGAACTTCATCAAATTGAAATAAATATATACATTATTGCATTTAACTAATAAAAATTTTCATTGACGATCTTCATAGGTTCGCGTGAATAAGATATATAAATGACGATCCACATTGAATATTCACAAAAGAATCTGCAATATTATTTTGTGCTAAGCATAGTATTCAAATATTCACCTAAATAAACAATACTAATTACTATAACATATATTTTCTGAATTGGTAATCACGTGCAACACACATGTCAAAAAACTAGTTTAAGAATAAGTACCAAACTTCAAGTTGACATATCTATAAATTTTTCAAACGTCCTTCTTATCTTTAAAAGATATGAGTAATTCTAAATATGGTATGTCAATTAATAAGTCCACAAACAGATTTTACTATAAAAACTGAATGCAATTTCTTTCATAACCACCATCAAGAAAAATAACTTTTTTTACATAGTGTATTCCATCTCAAGCAAGGTTTCTACTTATTAACTTTACATAGTGTATGCATGAGTGGTTTTCATGAGATTATTAACTATTGTAAACTAATTATTATTTTGATATTATTTTATGCGTACCTAAAATAAATACTTTCATCAACAATAACAATTTCAACAAGAAGAAAGTGGTGTTCATAATGGGAGCAACAAGAACGAGAAAATCCCGTCTCTCTGTTTACCTTGCCACCCATTTTCGAGGAGAAATAATCAACTCAAACAAAATGCAAGTATATGAGGGACTTGAAATTGTTACAAAAAAGATCACACACACTGAGAAACAAGGTGTACGACACTATTTGTTAGGTATATATATTTATTTTCAACAATATTTATATCAAATGACTACCTGGATAATTTAATAGTAGTAATTATAGATTCTAGTGGAAAATATACTTTACTATTAAAAACTTATTTATTCCCATTCTGAGAAAGTTATTTTGGTCACATTTTCTAAGGTGAAATTGAACTAGATTTCGACTTCAAAGCTGAAGATTTTTGTTTGCAAGCCATTGTCTATATAGAAATTTTTTTGAAGACCCAACGTGTTCCAATTATTGTTTGTGGGTCAAATTCGTATATTGAAAAACTTGTGAAAGACCCTGTGTTAATGGTCAAATATAAGTATGATACTTGATTTATTTGGATTGATGTAGAGCAATTAGTCTTGAACCGTAGAGTTGACATGAGGGTTGATGAAATGGTCAATGCAAGTAATTTTTATAATTGTTTTATATATCAATCAAGATATAGTCATGCATCTAGCTAAAAACCTTTCTTATATTAATTTTCTTAATAATATTTTTGGTTATCAAATCTATGTTTCACTAAAAAAAACTCTACTTAAATTTATGTTGCATGCAGGGCTAGTAGATAAGGTGCGACAGATTTTCAATCTAGATGCAGATGACACCTAAGGAATTTGATGGTCCATTGGTGTCGTCTATATAGACAGATATTTAAGATAAGAAACAAATATAGACGAAGCTTATGAATCAAAGAAGATGATTCTTCAATCTTCAATTGTGAATATCAAGCGTAATACTGGTTTATTAATTTGTCACCAACTTGACAAGATTCAATGGTCAATAAATGAGAAAATTTGGTTTATGCATCATATTATTGCTACTGACGTTTCAATGAAGTTAAAAAAGAAGGTGTTGAAGAAACATTGAGGAATATTGTATTGAAACCATGCCTAGATATTATGAAAAGATTTCTCAAAAATGATGATCACGTACAATATCATTATTGAGTCTACATATCATTAATCGGTAATTATTATTTCTCTTGGTCATTTTTGAGCCTCTTTTGTACAGTTTGTATCGTACTACAGATATATCTGATATGACCCTTCTTTCTATACATAATATTCTTGTCTTCCCGCTTTTATTACTCATGTTCTATTTAAATTGCGTTTAAGTTTTATTCAAATATTTATTTTATGGTCCGATCCAAGCCCAAGCCCCAAGTCCAACTCCAAATCTTCTATATTTAATATATATTAATGTAAATATGTACTTACACAATTTCATGAGATCATTCATAATTTCAAGGTAATAGTATGAGAAAATAAATTACCATAAATGATCGGGAAGATTCTACCCTTGACGAATTTGAACAAATATAATTCTTAACTCCAAATTTAAAATTATGTGTAACACCGCGAAACTAGAAAGAGCTAGAATTAGAAAGAGTCATTTTTTGAAAGAATGAAAAATCTGGAAATTTTACAAAATTATGTTAAGTATGAGTTTTGGGTCAACTTCAAACGGACCATTACTCCTAACTCGGGATGAGCTAGGTGTGCTACAAGATACCGTAGGAAAGATCTTTGAATTATCTTTCCAACGCTTCCATATTTGCTCAATTTCGAGTTTGTATGAGGGATCTACGCTCATTTGAAGTTGGGCTGTCTAGACAAGGAAAGTAAAAACCGGATTTTTGAAGGGTATTGTGGTTACCACCCAATTAATTAATTTCGTTTTTTGTAATTAAGTTGGGGTCTCAACTGATGGGATTCAGTATACTCTATTTAAAAATAAGTTAGGATTTTGAGAGAAGAGAAAATATGAGGAGAAAAGAGAAGGAGAAGCAACGAAATCATCAAGTTCGGGAAGAATTGCTTGTGGATTTCGTCAAGGGGTGATTCCTATGAGGTATGCGAGATCACATAGCGTTGGTTTAGTTCACCCACGTGCCAATCATTATTTGATTCAGCGTAATTATGTTCTTGAATGGAGAGTTTATGAGTTCTTGATGAATATTGTTGAAAGTTTCGTTTGAATCTTGATTGTTGAAGTTGTTGAGAAGTTCTTGAATTAGATTCGTAAAATTAGATGTCGTTTTGAGTAGATTCTTGCATATTTTGATTATGTAGTCGAATCTAAGTGTTTGGGGAAAGACCCAATTGAATCTAGAGGGTTTAGAGTTGAAAAAAAAGACCAAGAGAATTTGTCAAAAATCTGGGTAAAGGGGTGGGGTGCCGCGCCACTCAGAGCGCCCCGTAAAGTGCTTTGAAGTTTGGCCTCTGGGGCTCCGCGCCAGCCAGGGCGCCCCAAGCTAGACTCTGAAGTTTACCCTCTGGCGCTCCGCGCCACTCAGAGCGCTAGGGATGCCAGGTGTTCTACCATTTCTCACTTCTCTCCGTACTAGTTCCCTTAAAACGTACCTATGTTTCCTAGTTCATTCCTACACTCTAAGGTACGTCTAAACAACATGAGATCATGAACCTTGAATCCATAATTCAATTCAAGGAAAGTTAAGAGTCAAGTCAAGGGAAGTTCATAGAGTTTTCCAAAAGTCTTTCACAAACGTTTTAACTTTGCTTTAAGACTTGAGTTTTGAGTTGAGTAAAGAGTAAAGGTTGAAGTTCATTTCTTAACAAGAGTATATAGAGACTATGCATTCCCAAAGAGTAAAATGTTTTCACATTGAAATAAGAAAGGAAACTGAGATTTCCAAATTGCCTTTGAGCTACTTTTCAGTAAAGAGTAAATGCTTTCACAATTAAGCAAGATAGGAAACTTTGATTTTCAAGAGAAGCCTTTGAGCTAAGTTTTGAGCAATTATCTCAAACCATAGAAAGAAGTTATGTTTTTAAACATAAGAACTAGTAATATATTTTAGGAGTAGTATTGAGCACCGATATGTGAGAGAGTTCAAACAACTCCTAGCCCTCATACATTATGTAGGAACCATGGGTAAAAAGGGTCATACTTTTTAGATGATTCTTTAGTGCTTTTTAGCATAGACTAGTGGATTCACTTAGAAGTCAGGTTCTATACTCTCGGCAAGGTATAGGATGGCCCTGATAGCTATGGCAAAATGTTGTATCATCACAATAGCTCTTAAGTGATGGTTGTCGGTTAGAAAATCTCCCATAGAAGTAAATTGTATTTGTATATACATTTCAAAGTTTGTATTGTATCTTTGCATGCACACAGAGGAATTATTGTATTTCTAAATACAGAGAGTTGTTATCCATGTTTTAAAAAGCTTTTATTTATATTCTACTTGTTTATACTACTTTATATTGAAATGACTTCAGTTCAGTTCAGTTGAGATCAGGTTTGTTCTTTTAGTCACCTTTCAATCTTATGTCTTATTTATATTTCCCCTCGCATTCTTGTACATTCAATGTTCTGATGCAATTTGGCCTGCATCTTTTAATCATGCAGATATAGGTAACCAGGATCAGCATCTAGCGCATCGTTGATTGTAGTTGAGCTTCAAAGTTTGTTGGTGAGCCTCCTTGCTTCCGGAGGATCCCCTTTTATTGTTTTCAGTATGTTTAGTTCATTAGGATGTCGTGGGTCTTGTCCCAGCGTCCATCTCCGTTGTTTAGAGGCTTCATAGACAGTAGTCGATGTTAGTTCTTCACTCTTACCATTTCAATTATGTTTGAGACTTGAGTTGCCACTTTGGCCATTAAATGTTTATTTTAATACATTCTAAGTTATCATTTGAGTAGTTCAGTTTACTTTCTTTAAAGTATTTCTATCATGAGTTAAGTCTTCCGCTAAGAGTTAAGACAGGCCAAGGGTTCGCTTGGGGCCAACAATGGTTCTCGAGTGCCAGTCCTTCCAAGGGTGTAGGCACATTGTTACATAGACAAAGAAGAGAAAATAGTAAATTAGCAATCTATCAGTAATGATCATTTAAGGAAATATATTCTACCTAATTCAAGCACGATGATGGAAGCTTGATTCAATAAAATCATTATCTATTATTACATTCTGCACAAGTTAATATAAATACTTGAAATTGAAATAGTTATCGATAATTGTTCCCTCCCCTCTAATGGAATTAGACTATAACACTTATAAAGTGTTGTTAAATAGTGTAGGAATTGACACTTTATCACTGTCACGACCCAGACCATCATGATTGACACCTACACTAACCCTCTGGTGGGAGAACCATTAATACTAATTAGCTAACCAAGGTTTGATTAAGGCATTTAAAGTTACGTAACTAGGTTTAAATGCTAAAGGAAAACTAGAGTTCCCATAAACTCAAAAAGTCTAATAAAAACAAATGTGGAATAATGCCTAGAACCTGAAAGTCAATGTATCAAAACATCTAAGGTTCAACCAAAAGTGTAAACAAGACGGGGATCAACCCCAACTAACACAAGAAATCTAAAGATCTAGTCTAAGTTCGAAATGTGGACATAAACAGAAAGAGAACTCATGGCAGCCCGGAAGAACTGGCTCACCCTTGAATTCAAACGATCACTGATCTTCCAAACGAGGTCTGTCAATAGCCGCTTGACTATGCCATGTACTCAACAAAGGAAGAGCAAGTGCAGTATAAGTACACAACCACAGTGTACGGGTAGGATCACACGGCTATCCCACTAAGTGCAACATATATAAGTCAATACAACATAGTATTAACATGCATACACCGAACATATACATTATCAACATCATTTATGAACAATGTACAATTTCACAATTCTCAAATATACATATATGTCAAGTCAATGGTCCTCTCATGGAACCCAAACTCAAACTGTTAGTGTACCGGTACGTGGTACCCAATCCAATGTTTATGCCGAACGTGGCAACCGATCCCATGTTTATGCCTGAACGTGGCAACCGATCCAGGTTAGTGTGTCGGAACGCAAGATCCGATCCATTCAACAAGCCACAATCACAATCATATGTATATTCTTAAAAATCATACAATCAAGTCGTGATTCGTGACATTCATCATTCATCTATCCTAATTTACAATTAGTGTGATCAATAATGCAACATGCGCATATATACATTTATTATAATGAAGCAAGAACAAACACACATCACACAACATGAAATCACAACCATCACCTATCTCAAACAAAGCTTGAATCCCCTAAGAAACTTGATTCTTCCCTTTTCGGATTTGTTCCGCTTGTTCTTGGTCTATAATAATCACAATAATGCGAGGATCAATAAACAACACTTAATTAACCGAATTATATCAATAATATCAATCCTAGGTCAAATCCTTGATCCCCATTCCCAAATTAGGGCTTTTCCACCATAATTTCGAGATCAAAACCCTCCCCCATGTATAATTACCAATTAGTTAACGTTCTACGGATCGAAAAACAGATTCGCGGGGGTTAAAACCTTACCTTTAGCCTCAAGAATGGTGAATAACTCTCAAGAAAACAACTAGGGTCATTCCTTAGCTCTCAATATCGAAAAGTGCAGACTGAAACGTTTTCGGGGTTTATTTCCGATTTAATTTGGGAATTTCCCGCCACAGCGATACTTGCCCTGCTACAGCGGCCTAGCCCTGGTGGGAAAATCCCATCTTAGCTACTTGCACAGAACCAGTGAGCAAAATTAAGAATTCCAATATCCCCATTTCACAACACACCTTCAACCAATGACACTCAGAAACTCCTCTCTCACGCTAAGATCGATTTTGGGAGTTCTACTCACCCGAATTTGATTTCGTAAAGTCGTACATGTTCTTTAACGTCTTAGCTATCTACTCATGTTATCAAAATCATAATTAATATACCCATTTGTTACCAGATTCCTCTAGACCTTACTGACTCCGATTTCATCAAAAATTGGACTAGGTTGGGAAATTCCAAGTTACTATGAAAAAGTTTTTTGGCCCAAAATTTTCCCCGTTGGCTTTTCTATAATGACAGGAACCGGTCGTTACAATAGATACCAATTTACCCATCACTTGTCCCCGAGTGATAACTTTGGAAAAATAGGCTAAGGAAAAAGTAGAGTAGTACCTGAATCGACGAACAGCTGGGGATACTTATCTCGCATGTCGTTCTCGGTTTCCCAAGTAGCTTCCTCAACTGGACGATGCTTCCATTAAACTTTCACGGACTTAATATCCTTGGTCCTCAACTTACACACATCACGATCAAGAGTTGCAATCGAATCCTCCTCATATTGGAGGTCTTTGTCTAACACAATTGACTCCCATTTGATGATGTAATCCCCGTCACCATAATACTCTTCAACATGGACATATGAAACACCAGATGAACTCCCAATAGGTTAGTAGGTAAAGCCAATCTATACGCCACTTGCCCTACACATTTGAGAACCTCAAAGGGACAAATGTATTGCAAACTTAGCTTGCCCTTCTTGCCAAATCTCAGCGCCCCTTTCATGGGTGATACCTTAAGAAGAACATTCTCAGAAGTCTGAAATGTCATGTATCTTACCTTATGATCCGCATACTTCTTATGTCTACTATGGGCTGCTAGAAGCTTAGCTTGAATACTCGTCGCCTTATCTTGAGCATCCTTCACTAAATCAACCCCTAAAGGTTTCACATCTCTAGCCTCGAACCATCCTATGGGTGATCTACACCCCCTCCCATAAAGTTCCTCAAACGGTGCCATATTTATGATAGAGTAATAACTATTATTATAGGAGAAATCACACAAGGGTACTTATCCCAATGCCCGACAAAATCAATCACACTTGCCCAAGACAGGTCTTCTAATACTTGAATAGTCCTGTCTGACTGTTCGTCCGTCTGTGGATGGAACGTTGTACTAAAAGTAAGTTGTATGCCCAATTCATCATGTATCTTCCTCCAATACTTGGAGGTAAACTGGGTACCATGGTCTTAGTTGATAGAAAGGGGCACCCCATGAAACCTCACTATCTCTTTCACATAAACCTTAGACAATTGTTCAACATTAAAATCTATTCTTACCAGCATAAAATGGGTTGACTTAGTCAATCTGTCAACCACTATCCAAATAGAATCAAACTTTCCCAATGTCTTGGGAAGATCAACTACAAAATCCATGGCTATCCTTTCCCACTTCCATTCCGGAATGGGCATTCTCTTAAGCAAACATGTAGGCCTTTGATGTTCATATTTTATTTGTTGGCAATTATGACACTTAGGCACAAACTCTGCTATATCCTTCTTCATTCCCGACCACCAATAAATTGGCTTAAGATCTCAGTATATCTTGGTCACACCTGGATGAAAGGAATATGGTGAACCATGGGATTCTGTCAACAATTTTTGAATCAAGTCATCAACTCGAGGAATACAAATCCTTCCTTTAAAACTGAGGACACCTTCCGCATCAAGAGTGGTATCTTGTGCCTTACCAATCACAGTCTTCTTCTTAAGCTCATTCAAATTTTCATCCTTAAATTGTTTGGCCTTGGTCTCCTCAATGAATATGGCCCTTTACTTCAATGCTAGCTAGCACCCCATCTTTCTCTGAGATGCCTAACTGCATGAACTTAGACTCCAAGGTTTAAATTTCCTTAGCCAAAGGTTGCATGGATGCACTCAAGCAAGAGAGAGAACCCATACTAACCACTTTGCGACTCAAAGCACCTGCCACTACATTAGCCTTACCCGGATTGGATTGAATGGTGACATCATAATCCTTAAGTAACTCCATCCACCTTCGTTGTCTCAAAATCAGATCCTTTTGAGTGAAAACATGCTGCAAACTACGATGATTCGTAAACACCTCACACTTAACACCATAAAGGAAATGCTGCCAGATCTTAAGAGCGAACACTACCGCGGCCAACTCCAAATCACTTGTTCGGTAATTCCTCTCATGAACCTTCAATTGACGCGAAACATAAGCTATAACATTCTTATCCTGCATCAACACAGAACCCAAACCATAATGTGAACCATCACAATAGACAATAAAATCTTTACCTTCAATCGGTAATGTTAGAATAGATGCGGTGGTCAAAAGAGTCATGATCTTTTGGAAGCTCTCCTCACATTGTTTAGTCCATTCATATGGTACCTCCTTTTTGGTAAAATTTGTCAAGTGAGTGGCAATAGAAGTAACGTTCTTCACAAATTGACGATAATAGCTAGCATGCCCAACAAAACTCCTAACTTTGGTCACAGAGCTAGGCCGAACCCAAATTTTAACCGCCTCAATCTTTTGGGGATCTACCATTAGCCCTACTTTTGAAACTACATTCCCAAAAATGCAACCTAAGTCAACCAAAATTCGCACTTAGAAAATCTTGCATAAAACCTTTGTTTCCCAAGAACACCCAAAACAATACGAAGATGGTCGACATGCTCTTCTTCACTTTTCGAATAGACCAAAATGTCGTAAATAAAGACTATAACAAAGGAATAAAGAAATGGTTTGAAAACCTCATTCATTGAACTCATAAAAGTTGCGGGCGCATTAGTCAACCTAAACGACATAAAGAGAAACTCGTAGTGCCCATAACGGGTTCTAAACGCCGTCTTTGGCAAATCCTCATGCCTAATCTTTAAGTGATGGTAACCAGACCTTAAATCAATCTTAGAAAAAATTGATGCACCTTGCAATTGGTCAAAGAGGTCATCTATTCGAGGTAATGGGTACTTGTTTCGAATGGTGACCCTATTCAATTGCCGATAATCTATACATATCCTCATACTACTATTCTTTTTCTAACAAACAAAACTAGAGCACCCCACGAGGAAGCACTAGGGTGAATAAATCTCTTATCAAGAAGTTCTTGGATTTGACCCTTGAGCTCTCTTAATTTTCTTGGAGCCATGCAGTATGGATGGATGTAAATTGGACGAGTACCAGGCTGTAAATCAATGCATAAATCTATATCTCTATCCGGAGGCATACCAGACAAATCCACAGCAAACACTTCTCTAAATTTTTACACCACATGAATAGACTTAATAGATGTAGACTAGACCTCAACATCCCGAATATGAGCCAAGTAAGCCAAACAACGCTAGCCTACCAGTTTTCTAGCCCGAATGAAGGATATGATTTTAGCTTGCTTAGGCTTGTCCACCCTTTCCCACTCTAATTTTTCCCTTCCTGGAATTTCTAGAGTCACAGACTTAGTATTTCAATTAAGCACAACATAATAAGGGGACAACAAAGTCGTGCCTAATATTATATCAAAGTCAGTCATATTAAAAATCACCAAATCAGCCCAAGTCTGAAAACCCATAAATAAAATAGGACAAGCATGATAGACGTGAGTGACTATGATAGACTTTCCAACTGGGGTAGAAATATGGATGGGGGCATCAAGTATATCACAAATCATAGCAAATACTAAGGCAAAATGCACGGACACATAAGAATAAATAGAATCCGGATCAAATAACACATTAACCATCTGGTCATAGACAAGAATAGTACATGTGATCACTGCATCGGACGCCTCTGCCTCGGTCTTGCTTGGAAAAGCATAACAGTGAGCCCTATCATAGTGACGGGAGACTTCCCTACCTGGCTGCACTGTACCTCTGCCTGCGTTACCATTTCCCTTACCTATGCGACCTCGTTGATTTCCTTTTCGCCCACCTTATGGACGCCCTCGACAATTAATACCATTCCCCACGGGTACCACTGCTCTAGTCTACTGCTTCACGGAATCCATCATACGTGGGTGGGGACAGTCTCTCCTCATATGCCTAGGTTCTCTACAGTTATAGCAAGTACGATTAAAAGATGGCCTGCTGCCCGCTGAAGGCGAGGCTCCCTGGCTATCCTGAATTAAATTCTGAGGTGGAGTTTTGGAATAATTACCTATAGAGGCAGGCATAGCAGACTGAATTGGCCGGGTTGCAAGTGTTGGCCTCCCTAAACCTCTGGAGTAAGATCCCTGAAAGATACCTGAATTTTTGGCTTTCTTAGCCAATACCTTGGTCTGACCGTCTCGCCTCACCCCCTTAACTTTCTTCACAAAATATGTTACCTCACTGAAGCTTTTCCCTATACAGGTCTTATGAATAGATAATACATGCAACATAGAATTTAGTCCCTTCATAAATAAGTGAATCCTCTCTTCCTCAGTAGTCACCAACTGCGTAGCATATCTAGACAAGGCATGGAACTTGGCCTCATAAACAGCCACAGTTATACCACCTTGCTCCAAGGCCATGAACCCATCCTTCTTATGATCTCTTAAAGTCTGAGGCACATACTTCTCCAAGAACAGAGCATGAAACTTGGTCCAAGTAAGTGGAGGTAATACTAAAGATCTGCATTCCACATAAGCTCTCCAACACTGCTTAGCCTCAACTTGAAGCTAAAAAGTCACAAACTTAACCCCACGCTGATGGACAATTCCCAACTTATGAAGCCTCTCATAGCTATCTAAGATGAACTCATATGCATCCTCACTCTCAGAACCTTGGAACACAAGTAATTTCAACTTCAAGAACATAGTCAACATCTCATGCTAATTACGAGTCATAACAGGAACCACTAAAGGACGGAAGAAAGCATCATTACCTCCAGTTCCACCCACATTGGGGACAGTGATAGCAATAAGAGGATTGGTGGGAGCTCGAGTTACTTGAACAGAGGGATGCACTCTAGGACCAACCAATCCTTTCAAGAACGTCATGATATATTGAGCTAACACTGGTCTAAAGAAGGAATACATGTAATCTTAGCCTGCACTTCTTCTTCTTGTCCAACATTTTCTTCATTCTCAACCTCAATATTCTTTTCTACCTCTTCATGATGCACATGAGGAGCCTCATTCCTCGAAGCATTTTCAACCGGTGCTCCATCCCTAGTAGGTGCCACCCTTCCTCGACCACTACCGCTAGTTCTTCCTCTATCGCTGCCTCGACCGTGACCTCATAATACGGATTTCTCAACTGGCGCGTTGACAGGATCTATGGGCCTGACACCGTTGAACCTAGTGTTAACCATCTGCGGATAGAAGAGTGAAGAAGGTAAGATACCAATTTGAATCGCTAGATACAAATTGGAATCAAGTTATAGCACGAAAGAAGACAAAATAGAGTAGAGAGATTTCCTAAAGTCCTATAACCTCTCGAAGAAAAGTACAAACGTCTCTGTACCATTCCGCAAGACTCTACTAGACTCGTTTTGGTGTATTGAGATCAACGAACCTAAGCTCTGATACAAACTTTGTCATGACCCATACCATCGTGATTGGGACCCATACTAACCCTCCTGTGGGAGAACCATTAATATTAATTAGCTAACCAAGAAAAACACAACTTAATCTAAACTAAGGCATTTAAAGTTACAGAAGCAGGTTTAAATGCTAAAGGAAAAATAGATTTCCCATAAACTCCAAAAGTCTTATCAAGAAGGGATACAACCCCACCTAACATAAGAAATCTAAAGAACTAGTCTAAGTCCGTAATGTGGACATAAATAGAAAGAGAACTCATGGCAGCCCGGAAGAACTAGATCACCCTTGAATTCGAACGATCACTGATCTTCTAAACGAAGTCTGTCATTAGCCGCTTGAAGATGACAAGTACTCAACATAGAAAGAGTAAGTGCAGTAGTAGTAGACAATCACTGTGTACTGGTAAGATCACGAGGCTATCCCACTAAGTGCAACATATATAATTCAATACAATATAGTAATAACATCCATACACCGAACATATACATTATCAACATCATTTACGAACAACGTACAATTTCACAGTTCTCAAATATACATTTATGTCAAGTCAATGGTCCTCTCATTAAACCCAAACACAAAGTGTTTGCCTACCGGTACGTGGTACCCAATCCAATGTTTATGCCAGAATGAGGCAATCGATCCCATGTTTATGCCGGAACGTGGCAACCGATCTATGTTAGTGTGTCGAAATGCAACACCCGATCCATTCAACAAGCCAAAATCAAAATCAAAAGTATATCCTCAAAAATCATATAATCAATTCACGATTCATGACATTCATTATTCATCTATCCTCATTTACAATTAGTGTGATCAATAATGCAACAATTTCATACATACATTTATTATAATGAAGCAAGAACAAACATACATCGCACAAATGAAATCACAACCATTACCTACCTTAAACAAAGCTTGAATCCCCTAAGAAACTTGATTCTTCCCTCTCCAAATTCATTGTGCTTGTTCTTGCTTCATTATAATACATGTATTTATGCGAATGTTGCATTTTTTAGGATCAATAAATAACACCTAATTACCCAGATTATATCAGTAATATCAATCCCAGGTCAATCCCCATACCCAAATTAGGGCTTTTTCCACCATAATTTCCAGACCAAAACCCTCCCCTGTCGATAATTACCCAGAAGTTTACATTCTACGGATCAAAAAATGGATTGGGGGGGGGGGCTTAAAACCTTACCTTTAGCCTCATGAATGGTGAAAAACTGTCAAGAAAACA
>JAJONS010045330.1:0-17928 GCA_029582315.1 Solanum tarnii x Solanum tuberosum | reverse complement strand
CACTTTTGAACCCTTCCCACTCTATAGGGCCCAATCCTACCGGTCTAGTCTCTTTCCATTGATCAAACCATATTTGTGCAACCCCTTTGAGTTGAAAATAAGCTAACTCCGCCTTCTCTAACGGAGTCACTTTCCTAAAGTGTAACACCTTAGAGACCTCTTCTACAAACTCTTGAGGATTCTCTTCCACCTTGGAGCCATAAAACTCCGGAGGGTACATCCTCAAAAAATCCCTCACTCTAGAAGAATCCATCCACCTTATTAGGTTAGCCGTAGCTACAACCTCTTTATTGACTTGCGCCATTGAGGCTTGAGACAAAATTGGATAGTAGACCTAAACTCCACATTTGACATATCTGAATGATCATTTGGAGCTTGAGGAGGAGCTTGGAGAACCTCTTGCTCCACATTATCTCCCTCATTCCTCTTAGAATTTGCCCTTGTATCAGGCATAACCTGAAAACCATAGGGCACAGATTAGGAAAAGACCTAATAGAGTTAAACTCTATAGCACGACTTAGAGAATGAAGAAGTGAAGTTTCCTATGCATCTAATAACCACTTATTCATAAATGTGTCATGCTTCACATTTATGAACAAGACTCTACTAGACGTGGTTTGAGACAATCCTAGAACCATTCTAAGCCTTGTGCGCTGATACCAACTGTCACGAGCCAGGGGTACACCCTAGAAGTAACATGGTGTACTTGACCCCGAAAGGGTCTCGTACAAGCCCTTATAATTTCATAACATAACATAATAGAAAAGTATGGGAAATTTTAAAACTTTTTCCATCTAATCGAGGTCTTTTTATAAAAACAAGGGGAAGTCTTACTACACTTTATCTCAAACCATCTAAACTCAACTTTGAATAAAACCTTTGGGACACAACCCATACAATAGTCTCAAAACATGAAAGTAAAATACATAAAGGAATTAGTGGCTTTGTCCTCAAACCTATGAGGACTCACCAATTCTTCAACTCCTTGCTCCTTAGAAACCAAGCTTTAAGAATGGAACTCAAAATCACTGAACCCTACATTTGATAAGAATGTAGGCAAGAGTATTTGTTAGTACAAATGTACTAAATATGTTAGCTAGCATTAAACATCAACATAAGCATATCAGAGGCATTAGTCAACATAATGCATATACCATAATCATAAGAAACAATTAACTTGAGTCATAAGTATTAGAGACATCATCTTAAATCATAGACTAAAAGCATAGGCGATAACAACATAGTCACAATCATAACCTCCAACATAGACATCATGTAAGCATTAGTCATCATAAAGCATAATCCATACACATAGGAGACACTTTATAATCATGGCTTAGCCAATACTTAGACTTTCATAACATAAGAGAAACTCCTTAAGTAACCTACAAGTCATACTTGTGCAATGCATAGATGAGACCCCATAATCCCACCTAGGCTAAGTACCACTTTTTAGCCCATCATACCTCTTTATCATATTTGATTTTATCATATAGTTTACTTCTCTTAGACAAGGGATCCTATCACGTCAATCATAACATGGAAGGCAATAGGGCAACAATCCATCAAATATACATCATAACCATAAGCCATAAGCATATTCATTACATAAATGATCATAACATTAAAAAAAAAAACCACAAATACCTTCAAAGCATAGTTATGCAATACATAAGTAAGATCCCATACTCTTACCTTTACGAAGTAAAGCTTTTTAAGTACCCATAGTTCATAACTCATATTTTTGTTCATACTACTACCATATTGTGGACATAAGCCTTAACCGACATAAACCATGTGAGCTTAACATGGAATCGGTGTCTACCCCACACTGAAAAGGGGTTGTTCTACTTGTCGAGGGTAGAACCATACTCTTGGAATAGGTCGATCCAATAGGTAAGTAACCTAACATAGTTTATGGGATAAGGAGATTGCTACTAGAAACCTGGACTCAACTAAGGTAGAAGGTTTCCATCTCCATAGATACATCTTTGGGAACCCGGACTCAACTAAGGTAGAAGTAATCCTTTTCCAATGCCAGACTCAACTAGGGTAAAAGCTTTCATTGGGAAGCCGGACTCAACTTAGGTAATATATTCCATCTCATATTCAATATCCACTCGGTCCTAGGCATTAAGTCCCATTGAGTTTACATTAAGTCTTTACTTAAGTTTATATTCGTGGAAGAATGTCTAGACAATCAATCCAACATAACTCATACTATAGCTCATAGATTCAAGAGGTGAGACTAGTCTTCAATCCGTAGAGTCACTACATGTGACAAACCTTTCACATCATATCATATTCATGCCTAAGTGTGTATATTAGGATAACCTGTCTGCAATATAACAACCAGATCATGAGCATATTCACTTTACTCTCAAAGTGCTCTAAAGGATGTAAACTTCATAAAAACATGCACAATATCATGTCTTGACCATTTTAGGGTCAAAGCCCATAATAACTCAACACATCTAGAATGACTACATTAGACATGGATATATTCATAATCATATCAAATCAACATATTTAGAATGACTACATTAGACATGGATGTATTCATAGTTCAAAGAGTTCAATTGCTACAAGCATAATCTCATACTTCATCTCCTTGAAGTTCAAAGCTTACTTTTAATCTTCACACATAGGGTTCATTCACTAAACATGGATATCATCCTAACTCGTGTGATTCTATCACTTTATGCATTAAACTAATCATGAGGTAGATTAGGTAGGTAAGGATCTTTCATCACAATTCTATTCATTAGTCTTCTATCCTCGTATAGGTTTTACTCTCCAAGCCCTAGCCTTCATAGTTCATCATATTATATTTACTCTAAAAGCCCTAGTGATCATCAGTCAAGACTACAAGCCTTACTCTCAAAGCTTTACTTCTCACAATCATCATACATATCTATATTTCAAGGCATTCTAATCACATTCTTCATTATTAGGTGATTTTAGTTATGCATCTTCATAAAGGTTCAACATCAATCTTTACTAGTCTTGATCCATCATAAACCCTATACTCTAATTCAAATTCATGTTTACATCTTTCTATTCTTGAACAAATACTACTCATAACATCAATTCTAGAAGATCACCTATGAATCCTCAATTTCACATTTCATGGAATAAACCCACATTATATCAATTTCATCAATTAGACAAGGGTTAACCATAAAGAATATATAAATTCATCATAATATCATGATTCAATACTAAAACAGTCATAAACAAGTACTATCCACTCAATTAGAATAATACCCAACACTAGCCACAACATAGGAAGAAACCCTCGCTAGAATTGGGTTTTATCTTCATAATTGGGGGAAATATAGGGGCCTTTATGGATTGAAGAATCCATAGATGAATAAGCTAACATACCTTTATTATAAAGCCCTCACAAAGATTTTATCAATGGAGGAATCTGACCTAGCTTGACCTGATGTGCCGCAAAATATTGGCACATTTTATACTTGAAAACTAAGGATTAAAACTAGAATTGAGTGTATTTTTGTATGCTTTGATGTGTTTGTTGAATGTGTAAACAGATTCTTGCTTGTGTGGAAAGATGGAAAAAGAAGCAAAAGATGATGAGGATCAAGTAAAGATCACGGCCAACCTCAGGGATCGTGGTCATCATAACGGTCTGTGGTTGAGCTCATGAAGATGAATCAATGCTTGGGCCTTGGGAGGATGGAGTGCTTGAGCAGCCAAGTGAAGACCACGGAAGGTTTCATGTGCCGTGGTCACTATAACGGCCCAGTGGTGGTGACCGTGAAGATGATCCAGTACCTAGGCCTCGAGAAGCTTAAATGGGAAGTGACCAAGTGAAGAACACGGGCACCTTTACGGGCCGTGGTCACTATAACAGCCCGTGGTGGTGATCGTGAAGACGATCCAGTACCTAGTCATCTAGAAGCTTAAATGGGAACTGACCAAGTGAAGACCATAGACACCTTTACGGATCGTGGTCAGTGCCACGACCCAGGTGACGTCCGTGATACATGTTCCAGTGTCCAAACATTGAAGACTAAAAGATTAGGAGTGCCAAGGGAACGCCATAGAGGGCTTGACGGACCGTGAAGCCCTTGACAGGTCATAGAAGTGGGCGTCAAAGGCCCGACATTTCAGTCCTACTTTGAGTAAGACTCTTTTCAAAACACTATTTTTGAATTAATTAGGTTGTTTTTATGTTTTAACTAATCTTACCTTGAACGACGAATAAGTTTCCATTATTCATAGCTTTTGGTTTTCGATTTTGGATATTGAATTAAGTTTGAAGTTCGGATTTCTGGTTCTTGAATTATCGAAGTGGTTGTTGATTGCTTATTCTTGTAAGTACTTTTAACATGTTTTCATTCGATATTTTTAAACAATTACGTGAAATCATGAGTGGCTAAACACCACAACTGGGATTGTATGACGTAATTCTAATTGTAATTTCGTAAAACGACTAAAAGGTGATTTATGTTTACAAATTGTAATTTAGCTTTCGTTATTCATGTATTCTGATGAGTGCACACATTAGAGTGAGCATGTATCTGTCATTTGATTGAGAGAAAAATGATAGTTAGGAAAAAGTTGAATTGATCTGACGAAATGGAGTCAATGTTTAAGTTCGAGAGAAAAGAACCTTAACACCACTGTAGGCGAGGGTAAATAATATAACACTCTAGGACCAAGAGGTCTTGAGTGAAGATTATCTAAGTAGACTGAGAAGTGTCAGATATAGTTAACTCACATTTATTTTGTAGAGGTAAACTTCTTGAAACTCGACTACGGAAGAACATTAGATGCAACGTTATGGAGAACACAATCCTAGTCTTAGTTAATTATTGAAACAACTTCGAAACTGATATTTTGTCAATTGATAAATTAGACTTTAGTTTGCAACTTTGGTTACCAAAGCGTTAACTATAAACCCAATTTTACTTTCAGCAATTGTTTATTTAGGAAATAATAACGACATTTGGGTAAAACGCGACAAGAAAATCATTTCTATAAAGAAATTTTATGTGGGATCGACCTCAATTCACGTTGAGTTCTATAAATTGACTTTGACTATTTATATCTCTTAATTGAGGTGTAAGTTTGGATGTATCAAATTTTGGCGCCGCTGCCGGGGAATTTCAATTCATAAGTGTTTTACTAGCTTTTATTCTAAGTGTAGTTAGATTTCCTAATTTTACGTCTTGTTCTTTGTCTGTGTCTCTTTGAGATGAGTTTGACTGTGTATGCCAAATATCAGAAGTGAGGGAGCCCCACTAGTCCCATACGATCCAGAACTTCGGAAAACAATCTGCAAAATGGTGAATGCACAATAACTTGAGGCGCAGAGACAGAGATTTGGATTGGAAGCTGAAACTGTCGCAAGAGGTGTTCAACCGAATGTTGTGAACAACCAACCTAGAGTAGTGAACGAAAATGTAGCAGTGGATGGAATCATTCCTTCCCACCGCCAACCAATAGCTCCAAGGGGTAGACCATAGCCACCAGCTCACATGATGTATGAAGAGGATGACTTAGACTTGGATGGAGCTGGAGCCACGGGAGCGATAGTGTTACCTGCACGAGCTCCAAGTGTTAAATTCACAATCACCAGCACTATGATTAAATTGTTGAATCTGAAAGGTATGTTCAGGGGTGCAGCTGGTGATGATGCTAATCAACATCTGATGAACTTTGTGGTGATGTATATATCGCAAGATATTCCTGGAGTAAGCCAAACAACGATGAGATTGAGGTTGATTCTCTTGTCTCTTACTGGAGAGGCAATCAACTGGTTGAATGAGATGCCGGTTGACTCAATCAGGACTTCGACTGAATTGAAGGAGGCTTTCCTGGAACAATTCTTTCTAGAATCAAAAGAGTTGCAGATGAAAGACGAGATCAGTGCCCATAAGAAGATACTAGGAGAAGCAATGCATGACGCTTAGTGGAGATTCACCCAAACCATGGTCTCATTGAGAGGCATTTAAAACAGGTATTCTATAGATCTCTGAATTATGTCACTAAACTTGTTGTTGATGAGTGTGTGGGGGTCATTTATGAGGAAGCCATTCTGAGAGAGAATGCAACTAATGGACGAAGTGTCAAAGAATAACAAGGCATGGTACACTAGGGATGTAGAAGTAGGAGATCTAGGGTACACATTTGAACTGTCAACTGAACAAAAGAAGGTGAGAGAATAAAGGGATCAAGATATGGCACACATGAGGACCCAAATAGATCTACTCACGAAGCATATTGTCTCCAAGTCTGAAAAGGTAAATGTTGTGAGCCAACCAAACAGGTTTGAAGATCAGGATATTGATCTAGATGAGGAGGAAAAATACCTAGGAAACTAAGGAGGTTTCTGAAATTATAACTCAGGTAACTAGGGTTACAATTCTGGAAATGCAGGTCAGAACTACTCAAGGGAAGGACAGTATGACAGGCCAGCAAACAGAGAGCACAAAAACTGGCAGGATAGAGATGGGTATAGAAATGACCGTAGTAGTGTATATGTGCCCCCAGGTAATAGAGATCGGGCAAGTGGTAGTTCCAGTGGGTCTAAGCTGGAAGACGTGTTGGCCAAGGTGCTACAAAAGTTGAATCAACTGATGCAGGGGTGAAGGAAATGAAAAGTGAATTCTCCAGTATGAGTCAACTGGTGACTCACACCACCTCCATCAAGCGAATTGAGCAGAAGTTGGGGGAACTTTCCACCTCATTAAATCAGAGGAAGAATGGGTCACTACCAAGTGACACGATCCAGAACCCTAAGAAGGATGGGCATTGCATGGCTATCGCCACCAGAAGTGAGAAGATTCTTACTGACCCAATTTCTGCAGGCACTAAACATGAGCAGGTGTTGGAGCAAGCTGGAAGAGAGGAGGATGAAGCTGAGCAAGTACATGACTTGGAGGATACTCAACAAATAGCCAAACCAGCAAGAGTGAAAGAAGAAGAGGTAGAGGGAACCGTGCCTTTACAGTAAATCCCAAGACCACCACCTCCTTTCCCTCAAAGGCTTAAAAAGAAAGTTGAAGATGGGAAATTTCCTAAGTTAATCACCATGCTGCGACAGCTGTCAATAAACATCCCACTGGTGGAAGAACTAGAGCAAATGCCAAGATATGCCATGTTCATGAAGGACTTGGTCACAAAGAAAAGAGCTGTAAGTATTGATTTAACTGACAATGTTCATTACTGCAGTGCGATTGCTACCTGATCTCTGGTACAGAAGAAGGAGGATCCGGGTGCATTCACCATACCGTGCACCATCGGATCAATTGAATTTGCAAAGGCCTTGTGTGAGCTAGAGGATAGTATAAACTTGATGCCGCTGGCCATCTATAAACAACTGGGATTATGGGTTCCAAAACCCACAGCCATGAGGTTGATGATGGCAGATAGGTCAGTGAAGTGACCTGTGGGCATCCTATATGATGTACTCGTAAAGGTGGACACGTTCATCTTTTCGGCAGACTTTATGATCTTGGATTGCAAAGTGGATTTCAAGGTTTACATTATGTTGGGAAAACCATTTCTAGCCACAGGTTAAGCATTGGTAGATGTTGAGTGAGGGGAACTGAAGTTCATACTCAACAAAGATGAGGTAAAGTTTAATATTTGTAGGTCCATGAAGTAGCCACATGATATGAATGGCGTGTCTGTGATAGCGGTTTTTTATGAAGAGGAAATGGGAGGAGCCATTGAAAAGAGGATGGCTGTCAAAACCTTAGTTGCAGTGTTAATGAACTTTGAAGCTGACTTCAGGTTTGACTATGTAGAGACCATGAATGTGTTGCAGGGTATGGGAGCACACTCTCATGCTCCAAAGAAATTGGACCTAGATTTGAAACACAAGCCAGGTCCTCCTGTAATGCCATCTATTGAGGAACCATCTGTGCTAGAACTGAAACAGTTGCCCAGTCACCTAAGGTATGTCTTTTGGGGAATTAAAAACACTTTACCTGTGATTTTGGCTGTAGATTTGAATGATGAATAGGTCCAAGCTGTGATCAAAGTGTTGATTAGGTACAAAAGGGCCATTGGGTGGAACATTGCGGACATCATCGGGATACCTCCGGGTATATGCATCCATAAGATTCAACTTGAGGAGGACTGCAGCCCAAGCATTGAACACCAGAGGAGGTTAAACCCACCTATGCAAGAAGTGGTCAAAAAGGAGATAATCAAGTGGTTAGATGCTGGGGTGGTGTACCCCATTTCTAACAGTCACTGGGTCAGTCCAGTACAATGTGTGCCCAAAAAAGGTGGTATGATTGTGGTATCGAATGGAAAGAATGAGTTGGTCCCACATAGACCAGTTACTGGATGGCGAGTGTGTACAGACTATAGGAAGCTGAACAAGTGGACCTTGAAGGATCACTTCACAATGCCTTATATGGATCAGATGCTTGATAGGTTGGCTGAAAAAGGGTGGTATTGCTTTTTGGATGGATACTTTGGCTACAACCAGATATTGATTGCTCCTGAAGATCGGGAAAGACTACCTTTACATGTCCTTACGGCACCTTTTCGTTTAAACGCATGCCATTTGGACTATGTAATGCACCAGCAACTTTCTAGAGGTGTATGATGTTTATCTTATCAAACATGGTGGAGGACACTCTGGAGGTCTTCATGGATGATTTTTCAGTGGTAGGTGACACCTTTGATGACTGTTTCTTGAATCTTAGCAGGGCCCTACAGAGATGTGAGGAGGCAAATCTAGTGCTGAACTGGGAGAAGTGCCATTTCATGGCCAAGGAAGGTGTAGTCCTCGAGCACATGGTATCACAGAAAGGGATTGAGGTCGATAAGGCCAAAATTGAGGTGATTGAAAAGTTACCTTTGCTGATCTATGTGAAGGGTGTTCAAAGTTTCTTAGGACATGCCGGATTCTATAGGTGTTTCTTTAAGGATTTCTCTAAAATTGTACACCCCATGTACAAGTTTTTGGTGAAGGAGGTGAAATTTGTCTTTGATGAGGCATGTCTCATAGCTTTTGAATGCCTAAAGGAGAAGCTTATTTCTGCACTAGTGATCATTGGCCCAGATTCGGCAGAGCCACTTGAGGTAATGTGCCATTCTAGCGGTACTGCTTTAGGAGTTGTGCTGGGGCAGAAGTGAAACAAGATGTTTCATCCGATTTACTATGCTAGTAAGTCACTGAATGGAGCACAGCAAAACTACACAGTTACTAAACAAGAACTGCTAGCGGTGGTGTATGAGTTTGAGAAATTCAGAGCCTACTTGCTGGCTACTAAGGTGATAGTCCATACTAATCACGCATCTCTGAGGTACCTCATGGCAAAGAAAGATGCCAAGCCAAGGTTAATTAGATGGGTATTACTTATTTAGGAGTTTGATTTTGAGGTTAAGAATAGGAAAGGTTGTGAGAACCAAGTGGCTGATCACCTGTCGAGGTTGGAGGCTAAAAAGAAAGAGGAACTTGAGCTCGACATAAATGATTTGTTCCCGGATGAGCAGGTATTAGCCGCTACTCTTGATCTTATTCCTTGGTTTGCTGATTTTGTTAACTTTCTCGTTAGTGATTTGATGCCTGAGGGGCTGACATATCAACAAAGGAAGAGGTTCCTGCATGATGTGGGTAAGTATTTTTGGGATGAAACTTATCTGTACAGGGTGTGTGCTGACAACATCATCAGGCGTTGTGTTCTTGAAGCTGAGATGCTGCATATTCTAGAAGCCTGTCACTTCTCTCCGGTAGGTGGTCATCATGGAAGTGCCCGACCAACTCATAAGATACTTCATTGTGGGTACTACTAGCCCATAATTCATCAGGATGCAATGTATGTAGTGAGGAGTTCTGATGTGTGCCAGCAACAAGAAGCCATCTCTCGACGCTATGAGTTACCCATGACATGTATTCTGGAGGTGGATTGTTTGATGTGTGGGATCGACTTCATAGGCCCATTTGTGAGCTCATATGCACATAAGTACATATTGGTTGCAATGGACTATGTGTCCAAATGGGTTGAGGTAGTTGCTTTGACTGAGAATGATGGCAAAAGTGTTGCTGGTTTTCTGAAGAAGAATATCTTCTCAAGTTTTGGCACACCCAGAGCTATCATCAGTGATGGTGGTTCCTATCTCTGCAACAAGGTATTCAGTTCTCTTCTGGCTAAATATGGAGTTAAACACCACAAGGTAGCAACACCTTATCACCCACAGACCAGTGGTCAAGTGGAGGTCTCCAACAGAGAAATTAAAGCAATTATGGCTAAAACGGTGAATGCCAATAGGACAGATTGGGCACGGAAGTTAGATGATGCTTTATGGGCATATCAGATAGCTTTCAAGATGCCTATTGATATGTCTCCATATCAATTGGTGTTTGGAAAGGCATGTCATTTGCCGGTTGAGCTTGAGCATAAAGCACTCAGGGCTTTGAAGAAGTTGAACCTTAGTTGGAGCAAAACTGCAAACACTACAGGAAAAATGGTCTTTAACGAAGGGAAATATGGTCGTTAAAGGTCCAAATCCGGTCGCTACAAGTCACTAACGACCGTAATAAATTTGATCATCGCTGGTCGTTAAAAGTCTGGACGTTAAAGTTAACGACCGAATTAATATTTTGTAGTTAAAAGTTTTTTTAATGACAATATAAATTCCGGTCATTATATGGCCTTTTTAACGACCGGATTTTCCCTTAGTAGAGGTACTTTTACCGACCAAAAGTTCTTTCGTTAATAATATTCTAATTTCAATACCAATACTATTAACGACCACATTTCCTGTCGCTAATTGTTGTTTATTCAAAAATTTTAAGAAGCCAAGTATAAAAGAGTTTAAAAGAATCAATTTCATTTGTTGTTTTACAAAATTTTATACAATGAATACAGAAACACTCAAAATAAAATAAATAATCTAATTCATTATATAAAATTTCATGGTCAATACATAGAACTAATTAAAGAAAGATATATCATATTCAAGTAGCATAATATATCTTTATCAACTCCTAAAAAGAGAAAAAATGCAAAAAGTAAATAATAAGACATTGCCTTTAATTTAAACCACCCCTAACTAAAGTAAAATCCCTAGCTCTTGACTTCAACTTGCTTCGTACATTGTTGAACGATATATTATTCATATTCAAATTCTTGATATGTAAGAAACAAACTTATGTCAATTTAAAAACAAAGAATAAACTCTTAAAGAAGAACCATAAAATATCAAACGTAGTTACTAAAAAAGATGCAAAACATTAAAGTTTGAAAGAAAAGAAGTCATGTGAACAATAACTTGTAGTCTCTTCCCAACATCTATTAACTATTTAACGATTTTCTGTAATGATCAACAATTAGTTCGTAAGGCCAACAAAACAAAACATAATAACAAGGGACTAGTCTAACTCTTTCCTACTTTGGATGACAAGGAGGAGGATCAAGTAGTTTCAAATAGAATGGAGAGTACATACATGAAATAAAGCTATTTGAACCTTGCAAACTTTAGATGAGTCATCTTTTGGGAATCAGACTGGCAGTTCAATACAGAAATCACACAAGAAAAAGTATGACAACCATCAGACCAAAATACAGAGCACATTCGAGGCACTAACCTATTGTTTTTTCTAAGAGGGAGGCATAATATGTTTTCTGTTTGCTACAGTAACATCTCTAATATGAAAGAAGAAGAACATGAAAAGATTCCAGAGTTTCCAATATCAAGAGTCGACGGTAGCAAGAGAGATAGTTTTGCACATGCAAATTAAGATATGCTCAACCACATTTCCTGAGGACATTCACGAAGAGACATCTGAAGCTCAAGCACACTAGATAACTTAGCAAATTGTAGTAGGCTAATATCGATAATCAAATTGTAATAGAAAGTGAATCTGTACTTAGTACCTAATTAAGATTGTTTACTATTTTGGATGGGTCAGGCAGCCTGTTTGATTCGATGTTAAACTGCTGGAAGCTGCTAGTTCACCGGACTGAGCTCACCAACTTCACTAGAACTGCTATTTAGTATCTGCTTGTGCTATCTTTAAACAAACCCAACTTCATGAACTACCTTTTGACATTGAGTTCAGCACAAAGTACATTTTCTAGATTCATTACACTTGAATAAGGAAAACCATATCGAGTACTCTATACCATATCTGAGGATATTTTTCATTTAATTAAATATTAACTTTACTTATTTGTAGACAAAATGATTGGCCACCATATCATACATCACATAAAACTTCCTCTATAAGGAGGAAATCTTGTACATTGCGAGTTAATCAAGTTAGGAAGAAGGTTTCTCTTCTAATTTCTAAGTTTTTATGTTCGCTGTTCCAGAGAACAGAATAAAAAGATGCTACACAAAGAATCAAATTCAAATGCTTGAAATGGAGTGCTACCAGTTTTATGTGATAGAACAATGTGTAGCAAAGTGAAAGGTAAGTTCTATAGAATATCTATTAAGACCACCAATGTTATATGGAAGTGAATGTTAAGCCATTAAATTACAAGACATCCCCAGTTATAAGATCAACAATGCTACATGGAAGTGAATATTTTGCTCCTCATGGGAATATAGTGTTCTGTTTCTAAGCAAATTCACTAATTAAGATGAAATAGGAAAATGACATGGAAGTTCCTTTACACTAACAGAGAGGATCTAAAATTCCATTAAATTGGAGAAAGTGTGAGCAACAAAGGCATAGGAGAAGTAGGAGAAATAGAAGTTTTCTTATTTTGTTCAATTCTAGGGAAAGAATAAAAGGATAAGGAAGAAAAGCTTAAACATACTTAAAATTTGTCAATGACCAAATTACATATTAAGGACAGAATACAAAATAACATCATTGCTTATCTTTCTTCAAAGAATCTAAACACAAGATAATGTGTGCTTTTAAAACAAGCACCAAGGACTATTATCTATTTCCTTCCTTCCTTCCAACTTCATTTGCAAGAACTATTTCTATCAGACCAAATGGTCCAGAAAATACACAAACAGATAGGCCTCCAAAACTGTTTCTGGAGGTTTACAACCTCCTGCCCATTTCAACTTTCCAGTATATTTATAAAATCTGATGGCATTAGCCAAACTACATCAGATTTATAACTTCTAAAATCTATAACTTTTAAGTGAATAAAAACATAAATGATCACAAAAGCATCTTTAAAATTGAAAAGGAACCAGCATTATGCCATGACGTATAAATAAAGGTTGCATCTGTATAGAATATACCATTCCACTAGGAATAGAGAACAACTTTGCCGAAACCACGGCTTTGAAGACTGGAATCCATTCACTGGAGTGGAATTGTGATTCACTCTTTTGGTTGAACTAATTTCTAAACAATAGCATCATTCCTTAAAAGTTACACTATATTTTCAAAAATATGAGAGATGCTGAAAAGATTTGATAATATGACTTTGAAGAAAAGACACACTTCACTGGATTGGAATAGTGTTGTACTAATGGGGTGAGGAAAGTTGAAATTTGATGTGATTCACTCCTTTTACAAACAAAGGTATCACTCCTTGGAAGTTACACTATATTGTCAGGTGGTTGAGCCTTGGTGTTTGAGGATGGGTAGTCAGGTAAGTACTAATGTCAAGAAACACTCTTTACTTATTGAAAATTCAAAGAAATTATCTATATATGAAGAAACAAAGCCAGCAAGAGAAGTTGTTTATACGGATATTTTCATTTGAAGTTGCTAATATGATGTCTAAGATTATTCATCTTTATAAATCTTTGACCGACTCTGAGATTCTTAAGCTTAAAATGAGATCTTTAAGTTTGTAGGAATAAAGGCTTAAGTTTCTGATAATGAAGATATCTGGATGTTTTAGTGTTTCAAGTGGTATGAAGAGGGATGAATCTAGCGTTTAGGGTTCATTCAACATAAGAAATATGCTCAACAAATTACTGTGGATAAAGCTCCACCATAGCACAAAACAGAAATGGAAAAAACTAGGCAATTCTACTTAAACGAGCAGTTAATGATTGGGAAATGCACAACTTGATGGAACTGCTAGCAGAAGTGGAAAAATACAAAAATGATGAGACCAAAACAGATACTATCTTTTGGTAAAGCAATAACATATTCACTATGAAAGAATGCGACAGGCAGCTTGGTACTAGAAAAAGAGGTGTTACTTGTATATATGCGGAAATACATGGGATAGCCGGCATGATCATTTAGATATAGCTGCCATCCATTGAAAGATGGTACCATTAGCAACCTCCTAATGACATAGATGTCATATAGGAACACTACACTTAAAACATAAAAACGTAGGGTATGCTTGTCCAAATAACCAGATGAAGAGTAAAACTTAGTAGCAACAATTAAAATACAACATTCACTATGTAATGGCACTTGATTTTGCACTCTACCAGAGGCAATTAGGATGTTGATGCTTGGAATCAATTATACATGGTAAATAGCCAACAGGTTATAACAACAAACTAAGGAAAAAAATTGAGCAGTCGAAGTCCTTCCCTGTCTCTTGAGTACATCACAGAGATAAAGAAAAATCAATTTACTAACCTGTTTAATTGTACCATATATTGATCACTTGAAGACACAGGTGTTGAAGGCTGACCAAGCAGTACTCTTGCAAGTTGTTCATATTTACTCTCCAGCTCATCCATGCGTTCACATTTATTCTCTAACTCATCCATGCATCTTTTTAGTGATTCATTTTCTTTTTCACGTGCATTCAATTTATCTAAATGCAGCCTTTGAAGAGTTCCCACCTTTAAACTCTTTAGCCGTTATCCCGCCACCAAATCCAATTACATGACTCTTACATTGAGGTCCAAAACACTTTTCTACAACCTCAATATTTGTAAGAGAAGAATCAGAATGAACTAATTTTTGGATTTCGGCCTATAAAATACAAGAAAACTTAAAATAATACAACACATAAAGTTGAATGATTTAAAATAAAATTTATCACTAAACATACATATTTTGCATTTGTTTTAGGTTCGACAAGCTTGTTATCCTTCTTACGAGTCTCGAAGGAGGTAGTATCCATGTTTGGTGACTTACCATCTTTACATCCCTTAACATATAAATAAACAAGTCAAATAAATCATTTTAGCAAACAAGAGACTTCTTAAAGAGTTACAAAACTTACTTACCAATTCATAAATAATTTCTCTAATAGGCTTACTCCCCGTACGATGAGGCATACTCAACTTAGACCTGTTGACAATGTTTCTTGTACTTGTTTCCTATATTCACAACATACCATAAAAATTATAATTAGTTGCTTTAAATAGCATGTTAATAAATAAATACTATGGAGTTGTACCTTAAACTTGTCACTTAAGAAATGCTCCTTAACCAGCCATTCCCAATCACTCTTGTCTACCCCTCTTGGCACATCTTTTAGAGCATCACAAAATGGCCTAGACTTCATATTCTTGTGAAGTGATCCTCTCCAGTTATTCCACAACCTTTTCATATGTTGAAGGGCATGTTCTTTGTTAGCATTCATGTCGTCACAGCTAAATTTATCCTACAATATTTCACATGTACCATTAAACATAAACTCAAACTTTCAGCCAAACTAGAAGTCAATTGAATCTATATTTCCTTCTTATGGCACTCTTCCAATGGAAGGTGATATATATGTCATGAGAAATGAGTGATTATCCAGAGGATTGTATCAAGAGAAAGAAGAAAAATCATAAGAGAGATCAAGAGAGCAGATAACACAAACTACAACAGCAACATATAGGTTATTAGGAAAACATAACTATAACATTACATAGATATTGTTTGGCATAAAATGTGCCATGTTAGTTTTACTCTTTCATGATGAGAAGTCAGCAATGAAGCTATTAGCTATAGCTCTCTAAATAATTATCATAACATCCCACATGTTCAGCATAAAATGTGTCGCGTTAGTGTTACTTTTTCCAGATGAGAAGTCAGAAATGAAGTTATAAGCTAATAGCTCTATAAATACCTACCGTAACAGCATCTCAAAGGTTTGGCATAAAATGTGTCGCGCTAGTTTTACTTTTTCCAGATGAGAAGTCAGAACTGATGTTATTAGCTAATAGCTCTCTAAATACTTACCTTAATAGCATCCCACGTGTTTTGCATAATTATAGCTCATTAATTTTACTTTTTAGATATGAGAAGTTAGATATGAAGCTAATAACTCTATAAATACTTACACTAACAACATCCCACATGTGTTCTAGCTGATCTTCTTTAATGTCTGTCCATGAGTGTACCCGTAATGGGCACATATTACGATCAGAAATTAAGATACCCAAGTGTCTCACAAATGAGGCATAATTTTTTCCAACAACTCGATTTTGGTAAAAAGTGATATTTCACTTTTCTCTAGGTTTGAGTCGTGCAACATTTTTACAAATGTTTGTTCCTCTAACTTTTTTTGCATTTTCAGACTCATATGCACCTGCAAATTAATTCAGATCGGACATAAAGAATAGTTTCATCACACCAAAAACAACAAAAAAATACAGTTTCAGACAGTAATACTTATTTCATTTATTTGAGCATCTTGCATCAGTTCGACTTCTGGAGAGCAGGGAACACTATCTTCTGTTGGATCAGAACCAGGAGGTACAGGAACAATATTTTGTACTGGATCATTTCAATAAGATATTGATGGATTGATGTTTAGACTTTTACTGATTGGAGTTCTTTTTTCAACCCTTACTCTTACACAGCCCAAAGATTGTAAGCTTTTCCCACGTCCCCTAATTGCTAAAGCACCAGGTGGAAGGTATGCAATTTTATTAGGCTTGACAGTTGATTTCATTCCAGATTTTGAATTTTTTATGGATCCATGTAAACCTAATACAAAAATCACTTCTTTGTTAGTTCATCCAATAATAGAAAAGTCATTGAACAAGTTTTCAATACTACATCCCTTTCTTTATTTGAAAAGTAAAAGTATTTTATTTATCAAAGAAATTAAACTGTACAAAGACTGTGTAGGTACAACTACCAAAAAAGTGAGCATCAAAGGAGCACACCCACTTAAGACTAGCTTCTGGAATGAAAAATGACATGAAGTTCACATTTCGAAAGTGGTTAATTTCCAGATATCTACAACCTAACTAATCTTCATCTCAAAACAGTGACAGGGATATGGTCAGCCCAGGAATAGATTATCAGTTTCAAAAGATGGATATTATGAAAGAAGCTTTGACAAAGAGAAACAACTAATTACAAGTCACTCAGAATCTGCGCATAAATTCCAACAAGCTTCAAAGCACTATTTACATGTAAATAAAGAATATTACGTTACTACTAATAAATAGTCCATCTGTAAGCACCAACCGGAGAATCATGAAAAAAAATGCTTGCAAATAGAAACTATAACATCAAGAGTACTTTTAGGATCAAATTCAACACCATAGTAATAAAATGAGAACTCAGAAATAAAACATAAATACAAAGTCATAACTGCCTCCTAGATTCCTTGAACCTATGCCGAATCATCATCCTCTTTTTCATCAACATCAAAAGAATCACGAGCTTGAACCTTTTGTACAATATGCCAGCCATTATTTGCAAGATCATCAGCATAAAACACTTGTGATGCTTGATTGGCTAATATAAAAGGCTCATTTATTTTCAGAAATCGGTTGCAGTTGACACTTACAAAGTCATATTCATCTACTTTAATTCCCCTTTGTTGATCATATACGTCAAACCACATACATCGAAATAAAACAACTCTTCTCCCACCAGTAAATTGTAATTCAAGAATCTCGGTTAACTCTCCGTAATAATCAATATTTTTATTCTCTTCATCTGTCTCACTAACTACAACCACCCCACAATTTTGAGTTCTCAAACCTTTATCATGATCTCGCACATGAAACCTATATCCATTAGTAACATAGCTTTTGAAACATGTCACATATGGAAGAGGACCACGTGACAATGAGAGCAAATCTTTTATT
>JAJONS010045329.1:0-17127 GCA_029582315.1 Solanum tarnii x Solanum tuberosum | reverse complement strand
AGAGCCGGATTATCGAACCCAAAGGACTTGTTAATTAATTATTATTACTAAATTATACTAATTCTAATTATTTCTTTAAGAGGAGGATTTCAAAGATGAATATATATTGACTAAAATGAAGATAAAATATCTAAAAACAATTAACTAAGAAATGATAGATTTTTCACACAATCAATGAATTTCATCAACTTATTTGACTATCTAGTTGTTGATTCACGGGATTGATAATATAATCATAATCTCCCAACCTCTAACCGTCTATTACAATTGACAGCCTAACTACATCGTTGAGCGGGGATAGACTGAACAAACTATGGAGCATTATGTTGTCTTCCCGTACTTGAGCCTAGCAAGGCACCTATGTATATCCCTATCCTAGACACAAATCAATTCAAGAGATATGCAATAAAAAATCATGCTCCTTATATTTCATGTTCTATCCCTATATTCCTCTCTCGAGTTCTAAAGAAGACAATAAATTTATTCTAATGGTAGACAAGCATCAAAATAGTAATGACAAGAATATAAGAACAACCAATATGATAAATAATTATGCCAAATCAAAATCATTAAACAGTCATTTTGTAAGTAAATATAATCCAAGAACAAGAAGTTTAACTCCACATAGACATAGAGCAATTACAACGAATCATTCAAAGAAAAGATGTAAAACAAAATTAATAAATTAAAGAAAAGAATAGATAAAACCCTAGATCAAAAGCTATTTTCTACATTGTATCATCCTCGCTTAATAATTATTCTTATGGACTATTTATAGATGTAGTAAACCTCATATAAAATAGGTGAGACCAAAACAAATTAGAACCCAAAACATAAAGGAATTTGATTCTGTGTGAAAATGTTTCCGTCCGGTGTGCATATTTGCACCGCCGTTCGTGGTGCTGCCTTCAGATTTTGCCACGTGGCACCTGAAGTCTTTTCCAATTGAAGTTCTACTTCTATTGCACTTCATAAAAAATATATTATTATATTAAATTTAATCCATTAAGCTACCTGCTTGATTTTGTTCTTCAACCTTCCATCTTTAATTCATTAAACTCCAAACTTGTTCATTTTGACACCAATTTAATCCTACAAATAAAATACACTATTAAGCACAATCCATAAAATTCATTCTCTAAAAGGAAAACTATAATTAATAAATGTGAGACAAATAATGATTAAAAATATGTATTTTGACCTCACATCAATACCACACACTTAAACTTTTGCTCGTACTCGAGCAAACATTAAAGCTTATCTCAAAAAATCATTGCTACAAACACTTAGGTCATATGCAAATTTCAAAACATCAAGTATACTTATCAATCATTATGCAACATATACAAATAAACAACAAACCTCGAACTTCCTAACCTTAAGAAACTCATCAAATTTAAGCTTGCTCACCTACTCTCATGAAAGAATGCTAATAAAATCACCTATATATCATGAAATAAGTACCCTCACAAGAAGAAATAGTACACACACTCAATTCAAAAGATTGAATATAAGTTAAGGACTTAGCATCAAAGAACAGTCTCACATTCAAAAAAAATATCATATGTATGCACAAAGAATCATAAGCTTGCCCATTATGTACATCTCGACTAATTAAGCATCCTTGAATATAACCAACTATGACTTTAACGGGTTGTAATGCAGGTTGTGGGCAGGTAGAAAAACTATGTAATAGTGACTTACACTTCCTTAAGCACTTTGCATGGTAAGACTTTATCACCCATTATTTTTTTTCTCTTTATTTTCAACACTCTATTTAAAAATTATTTCACAAGTAATTCTTATCATCTCAAGAATGCTTCAATCATTTTTTTTCAAAGAATTTTTTTTTTGTTTTGTTTTTTTCTTCTTTTTCTTCATGTCACATTCTTTCAAAGAGGGATTTTTAATCACTTTGTAGCTATCATTGATTACCTTTTTCACTCAACCATCCCTTTCTTTTCAAATTTAACAATTATAATGAGTTTATGCTACCGTGCTCAAGGAAGCAAGGTGCAAAAACAAGAGATTCAACAAAATAGTTAAGGGTAAAATATGGCTACCAACAAAAGGCTACAAGCGCAAAAGGGCTAACTAGTGATATAATAGCTGAAAAGACTAAAATTCACAAGACAAATCAAAGAAAGCCTATTATCATCTCCTAAACAAGCAACACTTTTTATTTCACTTCAATAACATGCATGGCAAGTTCTAAACTAAGATGCAAAACATGGAATATACAAATTCTCACCACACATGGCACAAGTATCAATCAAGATGGATCAATTCCACTTCTAAGAGAGACAAGATCATAAACACTACAAAATAAATAAGTTATATACAAAGTCACAACCATGAACCTAGATGTCAAAGAGTTTGCAATTTCACTAGCAATCAAGCATTCACAAGAATATACTACTCAAAATTAGGCCCAAATAGCAAATATCACACAACTCAAAAGGGTCTTTTCTTTTCTCTCCAAAAAAATATTAAAAAATAAAATTTACTTACTAAAAAAATTAAAAGATAATCGGTTCAAAGGGACTATCCTCGGAAAAAGAACTGAAAATAAAAGCCCAAGGAACCCATCCTAAAAAAAGACTCAATAATATAGTAAAAATTAGGAATTCATTCCCCCACCCCACACTTAAAACATGGAACTGTCCCCAATGCAACAATTCCATAGATAAGCTAAGAGTGAAAGAAAGAACTCCCTAAAGCCTCTAGGCCTAGTTAGTAGCATGTTCTCTCAAAAAAATTTTAATCAAAGGTCATACGCACCCCATACTTAAGCTAAAACATGCTCATTTGCTTCAACTTTTTGGGTACTCAGCTCCCCCTAATCTGTAAAACAAGATCTAAAGAAAAAAAAGGGACACAAATAAAATAAGATAACATCAGAAATAATTTTTTTAATAGTTTTTATTTTTATAAACAACTTAAATAAATAAAAAGGAAAAGTTTAACCTAGAAAACAATTAATTTCTAAGTCTCTGGCAGTGGCACCAAAAAATTGTTGCTACCAATTGATCACACAAGTGTACGTGGTCCCACAAGTAATATTGTGGCCCTAAAAGAGCCGGATTATAAAACACAAAGGACTTGTCAATTAATTATTCTTACTAAATGATATTAATTCTAACTATTTATTTAAGGGGAGGATTTAAAAGATAAATATATGTTAACTAAAATAAAGATAAAATAACTAAAAACAATTAACTAAGAAAAGATAGATTTTTCACACAATCAATGAACGAATCGATCTAGGATTATGATTTAACTAACAACCATCTTTATCTTCAATTTCATCAACTTATTTGATTATCTATTTGTTGATTCACGGGGTTGATAATATATTCATGATCTCCCGACCTCTAACCGTCTACCATTATTGATAGCCTAACTACATCGTTGAGCAGGGATAAACTGAACAAACTATGGAGCATTACGTTGTCTTCCCATATTCGAGACAAGAAAGGCACCTAGGTATAACCCTATCCTAAACAAAAATCAATTCAACTGATATGCAAGAAGAATCATGATCCTTATATTCCACGTTCTATCTCTCTATTCCTCTCCCAGTTTCAAAAGAAGACAATAAATTTATTATAATTGTGGCCAAGCATCAAAATAGTAATCACAAGAATATAAGAACAACCAATATGATAAATAATTATGCCGAATAAAAATCACTAAACAATCATTTTGTAAGTAGATATAATCCAAGAACGAGAAGCTTAACTCCACATAGACATAGAGCAATTACAACGAATCATTCAAAGAAAAGATGTAAAATAAAATAAATAAACGACAACAAAAGATGAAACCCTAGATAAAAAAGTTATTTTCTACATTGTATCCTCCTCCTTTAATATTTATTCTTATGGACTATTTATAGATGTAGGAAACCCTAAATAAGATAACTAAGTCCAAAACAGATTAGAACCGAAAACCTAAAGCAATTTGATTTCGTGTGAAATTGTTTCCACCTGATGTGCATATTTGCGCTGCCTTCCGTGGTGCTGCCTTTAGATTTTGCTGTGTGGCACCTTAATTCTATTCCAATTGAAGTTGTTCTTATGTTGCAGTTCATAAAAAATGTATTATTATATTAAATTTAATCCATTAAGTTGTCTATTTGATTTTGTTCTTCGACCTTCCATCTTTAATTTATGTAAGCTCCAAACTTCTTCAGTTGGCTCCAATATAATCCTACAAATAAAATACATTATTAAGCATAATCCATAAAATTCATGCTCAAAAAGGACAAATATAAATGATAAATGTGAGGCACATAATGATTAAAAATATGTATTTTGACCTCACATCACGGTACTTAAGAAGTCTTTGGAGGCTTTCTCCCAAGGGGAGGATGGTGTACTTAGATATCAAGGTCATTTGTGTGTTCCTAATGCATGTGACTTGAGTGAGCAGATCTTGTGAGAAGCCCATATTTCTCGATAATGCATTCACCTGGGAGCCACAAAGATATACCATGATTTGTGAGAGGTCTATTGGTGGAATGAGATGAAGAACGATCTTTCAGAATTTGTGGCTAAATGTCCTAACTCTCAACAAGTGAAAGTTGAGCATCAAATTCTTGGAGGTTTATCTCAAGATATTGGCATTCCTACTTGGAAGTGGGAATATTTGAACATGGGTTTCATTGTTTGTTTACCACGCACTCGGCGACAGTATGACTCGATTTGGGTTATTGTAGATCGAATGAGGAAATTGGTTCATTTCATCCCATCAAGGTTTCTTATTTGGCGGAAGAATATGCTAGGTTATATTTGAGGGAAAAGGTTAGGTTTCATAGAGTGCCCCTATCCATTATCTTCAATCGTGGTATCCAATTCACTTCTTAGTTTTGGAAATCTTTCCAAAAGGGTCTTGGTACTCGTGTTAAGCTTAGTACAACTGCCTAATTTGTGCCATAAACTGATGCTAAAACCTTTATTTCCAGGTATATGGATTAAAGAGCAAAGAAAGGACACTAACTGGTAAAAAGGAACAAAACAAACTGAAGAAGTGAAGAAAGGCGAGCCTAATGATCGCCAAGATAACTTGGCGAATCGCCGTGTGGCTATTTTGACCACCTAAAGTTCTAGTGTGCTAGCCCTGAGGGAAGAAACCAAGTTGGTGACAGGAATGAGGCAGCCAACGAATCATCGAGCAGTTTCGCAATGCAAAGAGTGATCACCCAAAGTTACAAGACTTGAGGATGTTGTGAGTCAATGGTAAAAGGCGATAGAAGAGCAAAGGGCGGTTCACCGAACTACTAAGAGAACCCGACTTAACTCGCCTACTGGCCCTTCGTGCATAATTTTTGGTGACTATAAATTAGATTTTGAACTGTTAATTTAGTAGGTCTCTTTTCCAAATTTTAGCTTACTACCATTTTAGAATAGTTTCTTAGTAGACTTGAGAGCTTTTGAAGGTTCTATTCGGAGATTTTGCAAGTGGGTTACTGATTTTCTTCGATTCTGAGCATTGTAAAGGCTTAATTACTCTACTCAGTTGATGGATAATAGATTTCGTAACCATTTTTACCTTTTTATGATGTTTGGCTAAAACCCCAATTCTTGGGGTGTGATCATGTGATTGTTTGTTGAATTAATTTATGGGAATTTAGAATTACTAGTTTAAATGATATATTGAAGTGGGTTTAATCATTAACTAAGGTTTAATTTAGAATTGTAGTTGCAAACACAGTTCTAATTTTATGATGTTAGCTTTCTCGAGAGAGATGTTTTAAAACCAAGGCTATTGATTAATGGTTTGTAGGTATTGTGTTGAGCTGGGTTCAGCTCGAGAGAGTGAATCCTAAACCCAATCCTACCCATCTAGCGAGAGAGAGTGGATGAACTAAGGTGTGGGTTGTTCTTCATTGCTATACTTGTTGATGTTCGAAAGAAATCACTTGATTCAAAGTAGTTGTTCAAGAGAAAGCTATCTCCGTTATAGTCTAGTGTACCCACTGATTTTTAGTTGTTTACTAGTAGTTTCAATTACCCTTATATCAAAATTTGCCTATAATCGATCACATCTCGATCGAGAATTCCTCTCCTTATTGTTATTTCAAATTGTTATTAACTGTGTTGTAATTGATAATTGCAAACAAAATCCCACATCTAACACTCGTGTCAACCCTTTTTAATTTATTTCATGTATTTTTTTATAATGTTTATTACTATAGCTAGTTAGATCACATTTGTCCTTCTTGATTGAATTTGAACATGTACCACTTCCTGTGGGATTCGACCCCAACTCATTTGTTGGGTTATATGTTTCTTAACGATCGTTTACGCCTAGAATTGGATGCGGTTTGCCTGAAACCTTAAATCAAAATGGCACCGCTTTCGGGGAGTGATGTTGTTTATCTTTTGTAAATCAAAATCAAAAGTTGAATTGTTATCTTTTTATGTTGTAGTTAAATCGACTCTCTTCGGTTTTTGTTTTGTATTGCTTGTACTGAACAAATGAGGAGATGAGAGTGAACGAAAGTAATGGTAGCCAAGTGGGCCACCAAACGACATTGGGAACCTCAATGAGGTCAATGTCCCAATCCAAGTTGGTGGTGTTGGGGCCATTTGTTTACCTCCAGCTGAAGGAAACGTTGTTTTTTACATCACAAGCACAATGCTTCAACTCCTACAATTTAAGGATTATTTGGGGGTTTGGCTCATAAGGATCCCCATGAGCGTATCAGGAACTTTGTGGATGTCTGTGGACCATTCTCATTTAAGAACATATCGCAAGAATCGGTCCATCTCAGGTTTTTCCCGTTCTCTTTGATGGGTGAAGCTACTAAATGGTTGGTTGAGTTACCGAGGGATTCTATCACCTCTTGGGAAATGCCGACCACCACATTTCAAGTGAGATTCTTTCCCCCATCGATGATGATGGCTCTAAGGGATGGCATCCAAGGTTTCAAACGCTTGGAAGTGAGCCAATCCATAAGACATGGCTGAGTTTTAAAAAGCTGGTGCTTTATGGCCTAACTCATGGACTTCTAGATAATGTGCCGCTGTAACATTTCTGTAGGAGCCTTGATTCAGTAAACAAATGAGTGGTTGATCAACTCTCACTAGGTAGTATAATGCAATAGCTATATGCAGTGGAGTCCCAACTCCTTGATTGCATGACCAAGATCAATAGGGCATTGTACACTCGTGAAGACCAAGTCTTTCCTCTTACATTTAAAAGGACAAAAGAGCATATAAAAAAGGATCAATAGAGAGACCAAAACATGGCCAAAATGATGACCCAATAGGGTATCTTGGCAAAAAATGTCATGGGTGTTGGTGGAGTGAACCCCGATGAAGCAAATTTTAAGCGATGTACACTGAATAAGTGGACTTCCTAGCTAATAAAGGAGGAGGTTTCGTGCAAACTACCAAGACTGGGTGGAAATCAAGGATAGAATAGAGATGAGGGTGTGAGAGACCGTGACAGAGATTGGCATGATCGGAACACCACTTGGAAGGAAAGGGAGGGTGACAAAGATAAGTATGTCCCTCCCCATGAGCGTCAAAAGCTCAAATAATCTGAAGGTGGCCGTACAGAAGATATGTTCTCACGCATTCTCAACAAAGTTGAAGGATCAGACAAATTGTTGAAAGAGTTGAAAGAGGATATCTCAACTCTCAATCAGACGTTGACCTCTCACTCAGTCTCTATTAAGCAGCTGGAGACCCAAATGGGTCAAATTTCTTCTAAAAATGAAGCTTGATTTAGTATCCTCATCGCGCCACGACGTTAACTAAGGTGCTTCTTGGGAAGTAACCCAAGTTTTCAATGCTTTAGTTTTGATTTTGAATAACGGGTGTTGATAATGTAGGTTGAAAAGCGAAGAGTGATGGAAAATGAGTAAGTTGGCTAGCTAAAAGTCCATTTGGCAACTCGCCAAATAAGTCGGTGAGCCCCGACTTGGGCCGCCGTTGGAACCACCAAGCTTGATGGGGCACTCTGTAAAACTTGTCGGACTAAAAACATAATCGGCAACTCGCCGAACAGGTCGGTGAGCCCGACTTCGTCTATCGTTGGAACCCCTAAAATTGTTAAAGGTTCTGTACAACTCGGCGAGGAAAATACCACTTAGCGCATCGCCGAGTTGTTCGGCATGGACAACTTACTCCGCCGAAGATGCTGCGAACTGAAAGGCTTTAAAGGCCAAACAATTTAAAATTTTAAATTCTTTCATATTCTCTCATTTCGAACCCGTGCACCCTCACCCGAACTTTAAATCTTCAATATTTTATTGCTTTTACCCCTTTTTTTTGTGTGAAATCATGTTTGGAATTGGAAATCTTTGTCGCCTAGCTTTTCAACTTCTAAATTCGGCATACATATTAGTTTTCTGAACCCCATACTTTCATTTTGTGGTTAAACTCGAATGCAATAGGTAAATGTATGTTGATATGTGTTGGCAATTGCTTGAATTGTATTTTATGCATCGGATTGCTCGTAATTTGTTTGAATTTGTGCATAAATGCTTAAATTGATCGATTCTCGTGTTTTGTGCGTAACAATTGGTTCTAAATTGTTGGGTTGCGGTAATTTTGTAATGGGTCTAGTTGGCTAAAGTCTAAGTAACCCTGAGTTGTGCTATATGACATAATTTGGCCAATGATTGAGCGTTAGATGTCATTCTTAATGTCAAAAGTCGTTAAATGACCAATTTTAGACAAATCAGGGGAAGTCTGAGTACCCTGAGGGCATGGGTAGTATGGGTCTAGTGCTAATTGATTAGTTTATGTGCTTGATTTTGAATTCGGGTACTGCGGGTTTGATTTTGCAGTTTGGGGTTGATAATTGGCACGTTGGGCCGTTTGGCGAGCTTCATCGAGCTCGCCGAGTAGTTTGGCAGTTCGCCAAAGTCCCATTCAATTCTCCTTTAATTTCTAAGTTTGGTTGATTTCATTCTATAACTTTCAGCGAGATGTCTATACTCGCCGAGTTCACTCGTCAACTCGCCGAAAGGTCTCTTTGATCACTTTTTTTGCGCCGCTAACCCCTAAAATGCACTGTAATATTCGGCGGGCTAGTCCAAGCTCATCGAGTGATGTCGGCGATTCACTGAATAGCCCTGAACATTGCCAATATGCCTTAATTCTTATTTTTTTTTTGGTCTGGTCTTTTTACCAAGCCCGATCTGGCTTTCCTAAGTAACTCGGCGACTCGCCAATTGGTTTGGCGAATCTTTCTGCAAATCTAATTTCTGCATTTTTCTTGGACTATTTCTAACACCTTTCTATGTCTTCTACAGATATGGCTAGACCTAAAGTGTCTGGAAGAGACATGCCACCCCGCAAGCAAGCAAGATGAGTTGTAATAAATGAGGATATAGCTGCATCCCAGCCCAAGGTATCTAAGCGCTCTACCAAGGGAGGAAAAGGAAAGGTAAGGGAAAGACACCCGTGGTAGAGTCACCGGAGGTCAGCACCGATAGCTAGGGAGTCTATGCGACTCACATACCTCATTACATACTGAGGGAGAATCCCAAGATTCTCAGGCTTCCATCTTTGATCCTGAGGATGACCAACTTTTACTTGCCCGTAGAGCAAAAAATCGCTCCAAGGGGATTCATGATCCGTCTAATATCTGGGTGCCTCAGACTCCTGTCCCAACTTCAGATTAGACTGTGGTCCCAGCGCCACCTGTACAGGGTCCTCATCCCCGATCTCTCAATAGACTAAAGGCCGATGGACTGAGGACTATCATTGAGGAGAAAAGGTTGTCCACAGATGGTATGGTGGAAAAATATCCGAAGATATGGAGCACCCTTAAGTACCACAGATTCAGCCTCTTCACTAAACCTCGAGATCCCTACATCCCTAATTGGTTCCGGGAGTTCTATCAGCCTATGGAGCTTTGGTACCACAAGGCAAGATGAAGGCTAGCACCTTCAAACCAGTGGATTATGCGGTTGTCCGAGGGAAGAAAGTAAAATCTGATAGTGATGATATAAATTATGTCTTGGAATGCACTTACATCTTTGCAGATGACTATCAAAGTATGATCAAAAAAACGACATTGGGAGATATGAAAAGTATGCTAGCTCCTCTCATTTCTAATAGTATCCCTAGGTGGATTGAGGCTGGAGAGCCAATAGAGAAGAAAGACCACACTGTGGCAGCGAGGTATTGGTTCGGGTTTATTAGTAGCACAATCATGCCATCCCAGAATGAGTCCATCCTCCGCCACACAAAGGTGGCCTATCTTGGATCCAATATTTCTAGGAAGAGACTAAATGTAGGTGTGATCATTCGGCAAGAGATGACCATGAGGGCCAAGCAGCACCAAACATCTCTTTGATTTCTAGTGTTTATCACCGAGCTATGCAAAGGGGCCCGTGTTCCACGAGATGAGAAGGCGGATGTGGAAGTGACTCCCTCCTCCTCTACTGACATCCGGCGGACTAAGGCCGAGTACCCGAAGGATGAGGCTGAAAAAAGGAAGGCAACTCTGGTGGATACATTCCCGACGGTTGATATTGAGAAATTACCTGTGGAGGCAATATTGCCTACTTCGGCCACTAGGCCTTCAGGTATTTCTAGATCTACCCCCTCTGTGCCTCCGAGTTCTTTTGCTGCTCCCCCGCCTCCTAGATCTGCTATTAGCACTGCTGCATCCCGACCTCCCCTCACCCAGGCCATGCTGCTATGGATGGGGCACCTAGCCCATTCTACTGATGTGTGTGCATCTAGGCTAGAGTCTGTGGTTCCCATGATGATTGAGAGAGCTCTCACTGATGTATTGGTACCTCTCAAAGATTCTATTGATGCCCTCACGGCGAGGATAAATGTGTGTGTGATAGATCAGGGAGCTACTCATGTGGTGACTTCTTTAAAGGCGGCGATTGCGGAGTTGAAGAAGGGTGTGGACCAGCTGAAGTCCACTGATAGGTCTCTAATTTTTGGGACTGTGGAGATCCCTGATGACCTGAGTACCAATATTAAAGTGTGTTCAGATGTGCCTCCGGCTACCACTGGAGATGAGGTTAGAGCTGATGATGCGGCTGCAGAGTCCGAGGCTGAAACATATGATGATCAACTTGGTGTTCAAGAGGAGACTGTGTTTGAGGGCCTGACTAAGGTAGAGGAGGCTATGGTACATGCTGTTGTTCAGACCTCCTTAAGGGATACTTCTATGACAGGTTCTAGGGCTGCTACAGTTGATGAGACACCGGGCACTGATCCCTTACCTCAGAGTGTTACTCCGTGCATTGTTGCCCCGACAAACGAAGTGACTGAGTAGACAAGATGGCATTTTTACCTCCCTCTCTTTTGTTTGTACTGATTTTTCTTATTTTAGATGCATTTGAAGACAACTACTTTTGTTTGTGGGTGGGGTGGGGTGAGGTATTTCCATACCTACCTCTTATGATTCTATTTTGTTAGTGAATATTGAGTTTTGTTCATCTATATATGTGTTTTGATCTTGATCTTATGGATGTATGGCCCCTTGGTTTGAATGGAATTGTTTGAACCTAATTTTAAAATTTTTGCCATATCATTTGTGTGTGATTGTGGTTGTTCTTCTGCGAATTTGAGTGTCAGTTGTGATCAATACCAATTACTCAAATAGTAATCTTAATTGAACAAAATGAATGTACGGCTACGATGAGACTAATGAAGTTCCATAGACAATGTTTGAACTTTTAGCATCTCATTGTGACTAGCTAGTTATCGAATGAGTCTCTTGTGATGAACATTGCACATTAGCTAGGTGTATAGTCTTGTTTGATATTGGTGTCAATGCCTTGTGTGATGAGATTACTTTGAACATTGTGTGTGGTGACACCTAGAATTTTCCATGTTGGTCCGGTTGACTGAGTGATGTAAGCACTTGAAATGATCATAGGCAACAATTTTGAAGAGTGAAACAATTTGACAATATAGCTCTATTGTGGCCAACCTTGTGAGATGTGTGAGCCTTGCTTGAACCCTCATGAGCATTACCCTATTCTTGGAAGAAACTTGAACAATTGTGACCTCTCTTTATCTATTCACCCATAAATTTCATGAAATGTGGTTTCTTTGAATAGCCAGCTTAGGCCAAAAGACTAATTTGGGGGTGTGGTGAAAAGAGAAGGAAAGTCAAGAAGTGTGAAAAATTCCCCTTTGAGTAATGATACCGAAAAAGATGGAACCCTCCATGTAAAAAAAAGAAAAGAAGAAAGCGAAGAAAAAGAATCAAAAAGTTGTGAAACAAAGTAGTGGAAGTTGAAAAAGAAATGGGGTATCCGATAGTTCATGTGAAGTTAAATAATGTGGTGGATTATGAGCATGATTTAAATGTTAAAGGAAAGGAGGAAAAGTGATGTTCAGACCACACTTCATGAAGGTAGAAGCCAATAAGCCTAAATGACCATACCTTTACACTCAGCCCTGTTACAAGCCTTGTAAAGACCTTTGTGATCTTGAGTGACCTGAAGTGAATGTTGATTGGAAAATAAGAGCAAACCTATGGGTGAAGTCATGCATGTGGTCAGCTTTTTGAGTGAGAGAGTCGTACGTGATTCCAGAACCCTAAATTGTTGAAGAATTTTGTGTGAATATGTATTCATATTTGTTTTGAGGGCATTTGAGTACCTTTGTTGAGATTGAACTTGCATTTGAAGCAAGTATTGTGAAGTTGAGCATCTTTGATAATGGTGAGTCACAATTTGAATCTTTGAGTGCACAATTGATCATTGAATGAGTAAGTTGAACCTTGTTGTGTGCATTCATGTTGAGTCTTATGCAGCATTGTCTGAGACATCCTTTTGAACTGTTGATCTTGAGTTTTACTTGAGCACAACCAAAAAGTTGGGGGTGTTGATGAGTCCGAGATGTGGACTCATTTGGGGCTTTGATTATATAGGTTTAGTGTCCTCAAATGCCTAATTTGTGCCATAAATTGATGCTAAAACCTCGATTTTACGGTATATATGGATGGAAGAGAAAAGCAAGGACACTAATAGGCAAAAAAGAACAAAACAAACTAAAGAAGTGAAGAAAGGCGAGCCTAATGATCGCCAAAAGAACTTGGCAAATCGCCAAGTGGCTATTTTGACTGTCTAAAGTTCAAGTGTGCCTGTCCTGAGGGAAGAAACCAAGTCGGCAACAAAAAAGGGGCAGTCACTGAATCGCCGAGCTGTTCCGTGATGCAAAGAGGGATCGCCCAAAATTACAGGACTTCAGGATATTGAGAGCCAATGCAAAAAGGCAATAGAAGAGCAAAGGGTGGTTCGCCGAAGCACTCGGCAAACGTGACATACCTCACCTAATGGCCCTTCCTGGCTTATTTTTGGCGACTAAAATTAGATTTTGAAGTGTTAATTTAGGAGTTCTCTTTTCCATATTTTAACTTACTACCATTTTATAATAGTTTCTTAGTAGACTTGAGAGCTTTTGAAGATTCAATTCAGAGATTTTGCAAGTGGGTTACTGATTTTCTTCGATTTTGAGCATTATAAAGGCTTAATTACTCTTACCTAGTAGATGAATAATCGATTTGGTAATAGTTTTTACCTTTTTATGATGTTTGGCTAAAACCCCAATTCTTGTGGTGTGATCATGTGATTATGGGTTAAATTAGTTTATGGGTATTGTTAATTATTAGTTTAAATGCTATATTGAAGTGGGTTTAATCATTAGCTGAGGTTTAATTCATGAATTGTAGTTGCAAATGCACTTCTAATTTTGTGTTCTTAGCTTGCTTGAGAGAGAGGTTTTAGAACCAAGGCTATTGATTAATGATTTGTAGGTATTGGGTTGAGCTGGGAGTGGATGAAGTAAGGTGTGGGTTGTTCTTCATTGCTATGCTTGTTGATGCTCGAAAGAAATCACCTGATTCGAGGTAGTTGTTCGAAAGAAATCTATCTCCCTTATAGTATAGCCTACCCACTAATTTGTAGTTTTTTACTTGTAGTTTCAAGTACCCATGTTTCAAAATTTGACTATAATCAATCACATCCCAAGAATTCCTCTCCTTATTGTTATTTCAAATTGTTGGTGACTGCGTTGTAGTTGATAATTGCAAATAAAATTCCCTATCTGACATTTATGTCAACTCTTTTTAATTTATTTCATGTATTTTCCTATAATGTTTATTCCTATAGCTAGTTAGATCACATTTGTACTTCTTGGTTGAATTTGAACACGTACCGCTCCCTGTGGGATTCGACCCCAACTCATTTGTTGGGTTATATATTGCTTAACAATTGTTTACACCTAGAATTTGATGAGGTGTGCCTAAAACGTTAAATCAACAATCCAAACTTTGGAAGATATGTTAAGAGCATGCATAATTAAGTTCAAGGGTAACTGGGATGATCACTTTCCTCTAATTGAGTTTCCATACAATAATAGCTATCACTTAAGCATTGGTATGGCTCCATTTGAGGCTCTTTATGGTAGGAGTTGTGGATCTCATATTGGTTGGTTTGAAGTGGGTGAAATTGCCTTGATAGGTCCCGAATTGGTACATGAGGCTATGGAGAAAGTTTGGCTCATTGGAGAAAGGTTGAAAATGGCTGAAAGTCTACAAAAGTCTTATACCAATGTTAGGAGAATAGATCTTGAGTTTGAGGTAACTGATTGGGTCTACTTGAAAATTTCACCCATGAAGGGTGTAATGAAGTTTTTTAAGAAAGGGAAGCTTAGTCCCTAATATGTGGGCCCATATCAGATTTTGAGGCTAATTGGTAAGGTTTCCTATGCACTTGATTTTCGTAATGATTTGGCATCAGTGCATCTAGTTTTCCATGTATCCTTGTTGAAGAAATATGTTGGGGATCTAATATCTATAGTTCCCTTAGAAGGTTTGAAAGTTAAGGAGAATCTCTCTTAGGAGGAGGTTCCCATTGAGATTTCAGACCGGCAAGTTAGCAAGTTGAGAAACAAAGAAGTTGCTTCCGTGAAGGTGCTATGGAGAAATCAACTAGTTGAGGGTGCTACTTGGGAGTCCGAGGCCGATATGATATCCCTTTATCCTCATCTTTTTCATTCTAATCTTCCTCTAGCTTAAGGCATTTAGTCCCTCATGTTTACTCTTTCAGTATCATTTGTCTTAGATACTCCCATGATTTTCTCATTATGCGTGATTCATGAAAGGCTAAATTTTGAGAAAATAGGTTAAGTTGATTGATTTCTACATGTTTATGTGCATTTGAATATGAGTTGCATATAGATTTCATGATATAATTTTTCGAACATGCATTCCAAAGGTCTCTAATCTCATTCGAGGACGAATTTTCCCAAGAGGAAGATAATGTAACACCTCAGATTCAAAAAGGGTATAATTGTAGCTTTTTGCAGCATCTGGTGCAAGTCCCGACGAAGCCACCCACGAACATACAGTTTGTGAGTCGCTTTTTGGGTAGCAGTTCAAAGCTTTTTCCAAAATGTCAAGTTCAAGTACTTTCTAACGGTTCACCAGGATGGTCTGTTGTTAGTATATGGGTCATAGGTAGGTTTCGTAGGTGGGTTTCCTGACTTAGAGAGATTATATAAATCAAAGTTGAGACCTATGACTGGGCATGTGCCCGTAGGTGGACCCACGAAATATACATGGGTCTGTCATTTGGGGTCCAAAAATCATGGTCTCTGAACCCATCGACAGTCGACCAAGACGGTCCGTAGGTGGACCCACGAACAGTAGGTCGGGCCATTGATAGGAGTTGACAGCTACTTTTATGAGGGCTTTTGGGTCTTTTCCTAATTATTCTAACCTAATACTATGTCGGTTTGCCTTCTATTAGAAGCCTATATAAACCTTTTTAACCCCCAAAATCTTCCAAATCAATTCATTCTTTCAAATCTCAAAAGAAAAACAAGTTCCTCCTCTCAAAAATTTCTCTCTCTAAAAGGATGAAGAAGAATGCTAGGGTTCAAGTCAAGAATCCAATTCCTCCGTTGAAGTCAAGATTTTGGCATTAAGGATGATAGTCTTCATGTATGGAGCTCTTTCCTCCATCGAGTTTCTAAATTTCTCAATTTTGAAGCTAGAAATCCCCAATTGAAGTTAGGATTTTCTTCTATGTCATGATTTCTTTTAAATGTTGATTTATTTAATTGTTTTAAGAACTATTATGCATGAATTGAGATAATTCCATGATTCAGAGATGAATCCCATGAACCCACGCATACACCATGTTTTCCAAGCTATGATGATATAATGTGGTTGTTTGAAATATGAAAGATGAGTTTATGAAACTAAACATGTTCTTATGAAATTGATGTAAATGTTTTAAGGATGCTTTGAGAGTGAAATATAAATGTTGTTGTTATTGTGTTGTGAAAGGTTTTCTCACATAAAGGATTCTAAGGTTGAAAGGTCTTCTCACCTAAAATGAATCAAAGTTAAGGAGTTATTCAAATAATGATGCAAGCGGTGATTGCCCATGACCTCCAATGCTAAGAAAAGTGGAAATTACCCATGTCTTATGATTGATAAGGAAAGCTATGAATAATCAATATTTCGTGGGATTTATTCTTAGCACCGAGTGGACAAGTGGTTATACCCATGTCCCATGAACTATGCGTCATCAGAGATTGTGTAGATATTATTAGCTAGTGGATCCACAAAAGCTTAAAGTTCAAGGTCTTACCTTGGAAAGTAGGACACCCCTTTTTAGTGTGGGACAGACACTAGATTCCATCTTAATAGCTCATATGGTCTTACATGTTGGTTAAATGTAAATCTCCTACAATAATGAACTAAGGTTACTTTATGAAGTATCTCATGAATGCTATAAATATGTTAACTTATATTGAACATGTTTTATGACTTATGTATTCTAACTTTTTTAATTCATATTTTAGCTTGGTCATTGCATATCATGAAAATGCCCCTTATTAAACATGATTTAATATGTTTTATGCATCACTATCATACTTGGTACATTTTTGTACTAACACATACTCTTGCCTACATTTCTTATGAAAATGTAGGCTCTGACGTTCTAGATTCGCACTTTCATGGCCAGGGATCTTTTAGTAGAAGTGTCACGACCCAAGCCTAGGGCCTAGACGTGACATGTCGAATGAGGAACCCGAAGGAACCCCAAACAAGCCTCTCAAACTTGTCATCACACTTCATCGGTCGCGGAAGTACATTCAACATTAATTAACGGGA
>JAJONS010045328.1:0-12788 GCA_029582315.1 Solanum tarnii x Solanum tuberosum | reverse complement strand
GGGTCGATTCATTTCTTACCTTAAGGCCAGAAAGATGATCTCTAAGGGTTATCTCTATCATCTAGTTCGGGTTAAGGATTCAAGCTCCGAAACCCCAAATCTTGAGTCACTCCCTGTAGTTAATGAGTTCCCAGAAGTGTTTTCCAAAAGATCTTCTCTGGGTTCCTCTCGAAAGGGAAATCGACTTTAGAATTGATCTCCTTCCAGATACACATCCTGTTTCTATTCCTCCTTACAGAATGGCTCCAACTGAGCTTAAGTAATTGAAAGAACAGTTGAAAGACCTTCTAAATAAGGGCTTCGTCAGACCTTGTATTTCCCCATGGGGTGCACCAGTGTTGTTCGTGAAGAAGAAAGATGGTTCTCTCAGGATGTGCATTGACTATTGGCAGTTGAACAAAGTCACAATCAAGAATAAGTACACTATCCCCAGGATTGATGACTTGTTCGACCAACTTCTGGGTGTTAGTCATTTCTCGAAGATAGACCTCAGATTTGGTTATCATCAGCTCAGAGTCAGAGATAGTGACATTCTAAAAACATCCTTTAGAACTCGGTATGGTCGTTATGAAGTTATTGTTATGTCATTTGGACTAACCAATGCTCCTGCAGCTTTCATGGATTTGATGAACAGAGTGTTCAAACAATATTTGGACTTTTCATTATCGTCTTTATTGATGATATCCTCATTTACTCTAGGAATGTAAAAAAAAACCCGACTCATTTGAGGGATGTCCTCCAAACTCTCAAAGATCGCCAGTTATGCGCTAAGTTTAGAAAGTGTGAGTTTTGGTTGCAATCGGTTGCTTTCCTTGGTCATATAGTGTGTAGCGAAGGGATCCGAGTGGATTCTCAGAAAATAGAAGCGGTGAAACAATGGCAGACCTACCTCTCCTACATAATATCAGAAGTTTCTTGGGTTTGGCAGATTATTACAGAAGGTTCGTGGAAGGATTCTCATCCATAGCCTCTCCATTGACTAAGCTGACTCAGAAAAAGGTTAAGTTCCAGTGGTCAGATGATTGTGAGAAAAGCTTCGCAGAACTGAAAACTAGGTTGACTACAACTCCTGTTTTGACTCTACCAGAGGGTTTAGACAGTTATGTGATCTATTGTGATGCATCCAGAGTCAGCCTAGGTGGTGTGTTGATGCAGCGAGGTAAAGTCATAGCTTATGCTTCTAGACAACTTAAGGTGCACGAGAAGAATTATCCGACTCATGACCTCGAGCTTGCAGAAGTAGTGTTTGCACTTAAGATTTGGAGACATTACTTGTATGGTGTTCACGTAGACTTGTTCACATACCATAAGAGCCTTCAGTATGTGTTCACCCAGAAAGAGTTGAATCTTCGCCAGAGAAGATAACTTGAGTTCCTCAAGGATTATGATATGAGTGTGCATTACCATCATGGTAAGGCCAATGTAGTAGCAGATGCTCTTAGTAGACTATCTATGGGTAGTGTAGCACATGTTGACGAAGAGAGAAAAGAACTAGCAAAACCTATTCACAGGCTTGCTCGTTGAGCATATCAGATGGTGGTGTAACAGTTCAGAATGGGTCAGAATCTTCATTAGTAGCGGAGGTTAAGCAAAAACAATATAGTGATCTTATATTGCTTCAACTAAAGGGTGCAATCCATCAGTAAAAAGTTGAGGTTTTCTCCCAAATGAGAGATGGTGTGCTTCGCTATCAGGGTCGATTATGTGTTCCTAAGGTGGGTGAGTTGAGACAACAGATTCTTGCAGAAGCTCATAACTTCAAGTATTCTATTCATCCAGGCGCCACTAAGATGTACCGTGATCTGCGGAAAGTCTTTTGGTGGAATGGTATGAAAAGGTATATAGGGGATTTTGTGGCTAAGTGCCCTAATTGCCAACAAGTGAGGATAGAACATCATAAACCAGGAGGTATGACTCAAGAGATCAACATTCCTACTTGGAAGTGGGAAGTGATCAACATGGACTTCATTACAGGTTTACCTTGTACTCGCAGACAACATGACTCAATTTGGGTGATAGTTGACAGAGTTACTAAGTCTGTGCGCTTTTTGGCTGTTAAGACTACAGATTCGGCGGAGGACTATGCCAAGCTTTACATTAATGAGATAGTTAGGTTGCATAGGGTTCCTTTGTCTATCATTTTAGATAGAGGACCTCAGTTTACCTCTCATTTCTGGAAGTCATTTCAGAAAGGTCTTGGTACTCAGGTTAATCTTAGCACAACATTTCATGCATAGACGGATGGTCACGCAGAGTGTACTATTCAGACTTTAGATGACATGTTGAGAGCTTGCGTGATCGATTTCAAGGGTAGTTGGGATGATCACCTTCTTCTTATAGAGTTCGCCTACAATAATAGCTACCATTCCAGTATTCAGTTGGCCCCTTATGAGGTATTGTATGGGCGTAGATGCAGATCTCCAATTGGTTGGTTTGAAGTAGGTGAAGCAGCCTTGATAGTGGCAGATTCGGTTCATGATGCCATGGAAAAAGTTCAGCTTATTAGAGATAGACGTAAGACAACCTAGAGTCCCCAGAAATCCTATGCAAATGTAAGGAGAAAAGAGTTGGAGTTCCAAATTGATGATTGGGTTTTCTTGAAAGTGTCACCTATGAAGGGGGTGATGAGATTCGGCAAGAAAGGGAAGCTCAGTCCAAGATATATAGGCCCTTACAAGATCTTGAAAAGAGTTGGTAAAATGGCTTATGAGTTAGAGTTACCAGCAGAACTAGCAGCAGTCCATCCAGTACTTTACATTTCATTGTTAAAGAAGTGTGTGGGTGATCCAACATCTATAATACCTTTAGAAAGTGTGGCTGTGAAGGATAGTCTCACTTGTGAGGATGTGCCAGTTGAGATTCTTGATCGTCAGGTTCGAAGGTTGAGAAACAAAGAAGTCGCTTCAGTGAAGGTTTTGTGGAGGAGTCAGTCCGTAGAGAGAGCTACTTGGGCAGTAGAAGCAACCATGAAGGCCAAGTATCCTCATTTCTTTCCTTCCGATTCCATTCCATCTTGAGGTAATAGTTTCTCTCCAGTTTTTCAGTCATTCATGCGTAGATTCAGTTTTAGTATCATATTCCTTCAGTTTATACTTGCATTTTCAGCATATTTGCATGTTCTTGGAACTTAGTTCATTTAGAAATCAGTATCTAGTAATTAGTGGTAGGGTTTGCAGCTCTTTCCCTCCATATCCAGCTAGTTTAGACTTCATTCGAGAAAGAATGTTCCTAAGGGGGAGATATTGTAACACCTCAGAAGCCAAACTTAGAAAATGCAGCAGAGAAATCACCTGATCCAGTGAACTACAACAGGGTTCACGGACCGTGAGAGGGACCACGGTCCGTTAACCTCCCCATGGACTCAGCCCCTTCCCATCAAAGGTGGACAATGGGACCCTTCACGGGCCATGGACCACCCCACGGACCATACATGCACTCGTGGTTACCAGGTAGAAACCACTTGGCTCAGACACCAGACAACGGGATCCTTCAAGGGCCGTGGTCCTGACGACGGGCAATGGTAGCGCCCGTGAAAGTCCACCCCAGAACTAGCAGCTACTGGACCAAGGACCACGACCAAATCCACGATCCGTGGTCCCTTTGATGGTCCATCGGATGGGCCGTGGTCAGTTGCGTTAGATTTTTAAGTAGGGTCGTTTTAGTCATTTCCCCTATGCGTTGAACACCTGAACTACGTCGTTTAACCCCTAAACTACGTAGTTTTGGTCAGTTTTAGCCTAGTAACTTAATTAGAACTTACCTTAATCAATCATTCACCAAAATCAAGCGAAACTTAGAGCAAATTAGAGAGAGAAGTCGAGCAGCCCTTCTGAAAAATGCGAAATCGATAGATTTCTCCTTGAATTTCGTCACCAGGTATGTGGGATTTCACTAGTGGGTTCCTTTCACCCATTGGGTCCCTAGAATTCAGTCAAATTCTTGATTCCCTTCATATTAACTAGACCTAGGGTTTCTAGAATTTCAGCAGATTTTTATGAATTAGTTATTTTAATGTTCCTAATTAGATTATCTTGTAGTAGTATCATTTTTTGCCCAGATTCACACATAAACACAGAACCCTAGTTATGTAGTTATTTTAGTTCATGAATTACATAAACTAGGACAGATAAACAGATATACATGCCTAAATTTTTGAATGTTTCATTATCAGATATACAATGTTGCATTTTCAGATTTGCATGTCAGATTATTGAGCTATCCAGTTTACTTCAGTTATGCAATAAATTTCATATATTCAGTTCGGAATAGGCTTTTTATCTAGTTGGACTAGGGTCAGTCACCCTCAAGTCCCAAAACTACGTACCCCCGTAGGATATAAGTCCCCCCTGTGGGCATCATTTTTGTGATCACGCTAGTCATGCCTCTATACCTATGGCAGGGTATAATGGGTCCTCTTGATGAGGCAGATACATCACACTCCACATTTAGCTTATGTGGTTTTATGTCAGTTATTAGTAGCTCCCACAGTCTGATTCTAGAGTATTGACCAGGTTATCAGTTACAGTTTAGTGTTCAGTTCCAGCATGTTATAAACTTGGTCATTGCATTCAGTTGGTTCATGTTCAGTATTTTCAGTATAGTATCATATGCTTATCTCATATCATTGCTCAATTATATGGTTTGTTCAGTTATATATTTTATTAAGCTTTATTCTATCATGCATGCTCAGTACTCTTCAAGTACTGATGCATACTCTGCGCTACATCTTCTCGTAATGTAGGTTCAGGTCCTCAACTTTCAGATCGCGCATAGATCAGTTCCCGATCTCCATTTCAGCAATATCAGTGATGAGTCCTCATTCTTCAAGGACGATTGACATAATTATCTTTTCTACTTTGTCTTTAGTTTCAGTTTTTCTAGATCTAGCTGGGGCATGTCCCAACATTTCTAGTCAGTTAGAGGATTTATTTCAGACATGGTTAGATTCAGTTTTAGCTTTGGAGTTTGATATTTCTGTTTTCATTAAACTCATAGTTCTAAGATATTAATGGATATTCCATATCCTTTCAGTTTACATGATGTTTTAAGCTTCTGCACAATACTTTCTTAATTTAGTTATCTTTAAGTATGCTTATGATATGCCAGCAGGGTTAGCTTGGGGTCACTCGTGATCCTAGGTCCCGTGTCCGCGTCCTGGGGGTAGCTTCGGAGTGTGACAAGTTTAGTCGAACTTTTGTGTATAAAAATTCTCAAATTCTCTTATTCTCTACAACTTCGTTAATGAAAAAAAAAGGGTAATTTAGGGTAACTTTCATCAGTTTTTCCACCAATTTCTTGAGTAAAGGTACAATAATTAATCCTATAACTTATATATTGATTCTTAAGCCTTAAAATCTAGGATGTTATTCTTAGGGGAGGGTTTTGACTTGAATCAATGATGGGAAAGCCATGATTTGGGTAGAATGTTCATGGAATTGGACCTAGAGTTAGGGTTGATGTAATAATCCAGCTTTAATAAGGGTGTTGTTCATTGATTATAGTATTTTTTAATTGTGTTAGACCAAAAACAAGTCAAGACATTACGAATGGAGAAAACTCAAGTTCTTTTGAGTATTCATGCTTGCTTTGAGGTAAGTGATGGTTGTTTGTTTTTCAAGTTATATAATGTGTGCATGTTAACTACCTTATAGTATTACTTGCACAATGCATGTGGGGGGAAACTAAAAGGCTAATGTGTAATGAAATCATGTTGATAATCTCATGCAATAAACTTGTTGATTTACTTGTGGTTTAAAGTGCAGTTGTTCATTATGAATATGATTGTGAATGATTTTTGTGATTGTTGGTTGGCTTAGGTACCACACTGGTACATGATACTAACAGTTGACACAGATATAACACATAGTATGAAATACAAATGGTTGACTCAGGTACCACATCGGTACACTAATAAGTTTGTGTGGGTTCCATAAGATGACCAAATAGGTGTTGTTGTGATCACGTGGGACATGTTTCATGCATTTGTTAAGTTAAGATTTGTAACGGGGAGTACTAGTCTATATATGTTGTAATTTGATGATATATGTGTTGACATGTATTACTCTATCATGGTTACTTAATTTACATTCATGTCTTGAGACTAGTTGTATGATCCTATCAGTACACGATGGTTTGTGTACTGATACTGCACTTTCTCTTTCTTATGGAGTGTAATGACCCGACTGATTATTTTTAGAAATTTTCGTAAAATTACCATTTTTTCCCACCCCATATTGAACCCTAGTTATTTATGTTTGAGTTGTGAAAGTACGGTTCGAACTTTGAACAAAATGTTGTGAATGTTTGTAAGTTTTGAGTTTGAAAGGCTAAAGTTGTTAAAAAGTGATTTTTGGTGTCTTTTAGAGTTTTGAGTGTCAGAATGAAATTCGATCGATTTCATCAGTCCCAAAATGTGGATATTGGTCTATGAGAGTTTTTAGTTCTAGATCCAAAGTATTTTTGAGGATTTGGAGTCCTAAGTTGGAAATTTGTGAAATTTTATCAATATTCGGGGTTCAGATGCTCAAATCAGAATTCTGAGAGTTTTACTGTATTCAGGATATGATTTTAGGCCTAGGTGAGGTCTTAGTTGAATTTTCAGAGATCCCAAACTTAATTTGGCCTTTATAAGCGTTATGTTCATATCTTGTGACTTTCACGAGTTTCGATTCAAGGAGACCTCAGATTCATGTTATGACGGTTCCATTGAGCATGAAAGATCGTGTTTAGTCAATTTGCATATATGATTTGTGTGTATGGGGTTTTGAATGAATCTCGAGGGTACAATCAAAGATTTATGTTTGCCTGTGTTTTGCTGGTGTCTGTAGGCTTCGCTTTTGCGAAGACTTGTTCACTTAAGCTAATTTCATAAAAGCGAAGGAGCCTTCATTTTTGCGAGACGCACAAATTTTGCGGGGTTCGCAAATGTGAACTTGTGGTTCGCTTTAGCGATGTTGCTTAAGCGAATCTGAGTCCTCTTTTGCGACATCTTAGAGGGTTTTGAGCAGAAGTTTCAGGGTTTAAGCCCCATTTTCCATTTTTGAGATTTGTAAAATTCTTGACGGCGATTTTGAAGAGATTTCTTATGCTAAATCACTTGGGTAAGCTTTGTGACCCTAAAACTACAGTCTCCATTAATCATTTATAAATTTTAACATCAAAACTTGGGAATTTGATTGACAAATAGCAAGGTTTTTCAAGAAGTTGAGTTCTAAACTAAAATGGTGGTTGTGATATATGATTTTACGTCCTTTTTCAAAATAGTTTTCACCAATGAGTTCCAATTGTCTTGGGTAATATTTTGAAGTAAAGATTTTTGGATTCAAACCTCAGTTTTAAATAGAATTTTTGAGTTGATTGACCCATTTTTTAAAGTGAATGATATGGATATTGTTATTTCCGGAAGCTTATTATGATTACTTGATTGAAGTAGATTGTGTTGCTTTGGACGTTGTTTGGAAAGGGAAGACTCAAGTCTTGTATTAACTATTTGATTGAATTAAGGCAAGTGATCTCCTAAACCTTGTAAATCTAGTAGAATAATGTATTTTCATTTATTGTGTGTGTTGGGGATTAATGGGAATGAAGTGATGGATTCATTGTTCAACTTGATTAACCTTAATGAATAAAAATGAGATTAATGAAAAGGCAACGTGTTGATCATAATGCTTGTGTTTTGCCTTGTTGTGAGCCCTGTTTGATTGATTGATTAAATGCTTTGATGGTATTAATTTGGACTTGAATCGCTTGAATTGTTGTCTCTTCTTTATGGTGAGAAATTGCTTAATTGCATTGATGTTATTGTGCACAGTGATGAGACATGTGATATTATGTCGAAGGAAAATGGTGTGGTAAGTAATGTGATATAAAGCCAAAGGGAAATGGTCCCAACTAGTGATATGATATAAAGCCGAATGGAAATGGTTCCGGCTAGTGATATTGTGACTAAGGGAATTGGTTCAGGCAATAGTTGACTATTGTGACTTGATGCATTTTGATACTTGTGATTGATCTACTTTTTACTTATGATTGATCTACTTGTTACTCATGATTAACATACTTGATATGTGTTGGTTGTTGAACAGAGACTATTGAACTATGTGGTTAAGCGGAAATAGACAAGTGTCATCATGCTCATTTTTGGACCGAGCATCTTTAAGCGGCTGATAAGAGACCTCAGTTGTGAGTCGCGTGACATTTGAATCCACGGGTGAGCTATTCTTCCAGGCTGCCACTCTAATTCTACGTTTATTCTCTTTGGACACATACATTTTTGGGCTCTTAGATTTATGTTTCTTGTTGGGGTTGCTCCCCCTATTCTAGATACTTTAAAATTTTGATACTATAACTTACAGGTTTTAGAGAGTTAATTCCGCAATGTTTTTGACAGGAACTTGATTTGTTATTGTTTTAAAGTTGTTTTTCTAGTGTTTTATATAATGATTTTTCTTCTTGAAATGGTTGAGGGGTTAGATTGAGGTTAGTAATTGGTTCTCCCACCGAAAGATTAGTGTAAGTGTCCCTCACTTGATGTTGCTTTTTCAAGATTTAAAATTGACACAGGTCCTAGTTATTTTTGTTGCAAGATTGAACACCATAAACCTACAGAACATATCTTTGCAGATAGTAAGATGGCCAAAAAATATTGGCACATGATTTCTAGACCTCTTGGCTTTTAATGTTATAGACAACACTATCAATTTTCAATTTGGCAATGGTGGAGGCAACAATCAAAAGAACACCATTCATAAGTTCCTATTACACATCGCACCAAGTGATAGTTTGCTAGAAATTATGAAGGGCGAGATGCTCAACAAAGTATGTATTGAAGAAAATCACAGTTTCTGATATTTGACGTCAAGCATTGTTTTAAAAGTATCTGTAAGTGAAGGGGAAATTATTTTTGCAAACATGAATTGAGGCCTGCTAGGTGATAGAAATTGCTCAAGTCAGTGAGGACTAATTTACTTATCTACTTCTTATCTATTTAATACTTTCTTTTATCTACTTAATTAATTTAAAAGGTGATCCGCTAGATCAGACTATAAGATGAGATTTTTAATCTTCAACTACCAAAGGAAGACTTTAATTTCTTTCGCACCTCCAACAATTTTTCTATTTGTTTCCCCCAAGAGGATCATAAAGTTGTCCAGTAATTAAGTTATAAATAGGAAATATGTTCAAGTAATTAAATATAGGCTAACCATAATTTTACCTGTATAGTAGGTAGATATATTTGTTGAGAATATATTCAATTAATAAAAGTGTGTTCTTTCAAACATCTAAAGTTCTTAGATGAACACACTTCAACATGGTCTCATAGCAAGCAGGGTCATGGATCGAATCTACCGTCTTGAGAAGTCTGGCTGCTACTCTAGCTATGGAATAATTGTAATATGCTTCTTAGTATTATTAGTTCTTTATCTCTATTGGGGGGAATTTGGAATTTATTCATGGCAAATATGAACTCCAACTTTAGGTGTGCACAAGTAGACACTTAAACTTGTATAAAGTTGAATAAATAGACACATGCCTCCTATGTGGCATCCTACATGGCATCCTACATGGCAATTTGAGTCTATGTGGCGTCTTACGTGTATTATGCCATGTAGGACTTATGTGTCTACTTGTTCAAATTTATACAAGTTTAAATGTCTACTTGTGTACACCCAAAGTTGAAAGGTATAAATGTAAAATGAGACCAAGTTAAATGGCACATTTATATATTATGGATAATAGAAAATGAAAGGGGAAATTAGAAAACAACTTTCATAACAAAATCCCAAAGAGAGGATGACATGTAGCATAGCATTTTTTGTTATTTCTCTAAGTGAAGGTGATATAAACATCATCAATTAAATGCTCATCTCCTACCATCTGGGAGGCTATACAGATATTTACAACAATATCACTTAGTGCATCTATTTTACAATATTAGCACATATATTCTAAACATGCTAATTATGTTCACTACTCACTAACTAACTACAAGCTAGCTAGCTATAGTGGGTAATTAAAAAGCCACAGCAGCAGTTGATGATTTTCTCTTAGATGAGAAATATTGCATACCTTGATACATTTGGACAGTTTCATAACTGTTAATATTATAAACTCTTTCTTCAGTTGGATGCAACTGAACAACATGAGATTTTTGGGGATAGTATTTATAAGGAGCTGCATTATTTTGCCTTTGTGGAGGTGAAGGTCTTTCCTTTCTTTTGCCCCAAAATTCATCAATAAGATCAAACCCTTCTTGCCCTATCTTGGCTAGCAACTGCTTTTTTCTATGTGCCATTTCTTTTTGTGTGTGTGTGTAAGTGGATAAAGTTGGTGTAATATCTAGCTTAGTAGAGAGAAAGAGAAGAAGAGTGTGTTTGTTTAGATAATTTTATGGCTATAGACCCTTTATATAGGAACAAGAGTTCCACAATCATGATAAGGAGGGAAAAGGGTGGTAGAAAAGTATTGTGTTTTAAGGGTGTATTTGGTACCAATATTCACCCCAACAACCCCAATTCCGATTTCATTATATTTGTCTAGATTATATATAAATATTTTTATCTTACTATGCTTGTATAGGATAAATTTTGTACATCACATTTCTTAGACTGTGATTCTTTCTCAATCCTACTAACACATAATGCTTTATTAGCGAAAGTACCTATCGAACACAAGAAAATAAGTTTAAAAACTATTTACATCTCAGAAAAATGTTTCTATAAAAATACTTTTCAGGACAAACGCACCCTTCCCCCAACTTGTGGTGATTCCTTTACAATTTTATATGTGTTTTTTTTAGAATAAAATTAAAAGGAAAAAAGGCAGTGTGCAGGTGGCTGATTCTTTTATGTGATGGTAATTAAGTAAATACATTTGGAAACGTATAAAGTGGTCATTAGATTTATATTCTTTTTTTATTTATATGACTCTTCATCTTCAAGCAAAAGCTCCCAAATATTTTTGACTCTTGACCCATCATTGAACAATTAATTATTCCATGTCTCAAGCTCAAGATTCAAAAATTACGATCATCAAGCTGCGTCAAGGAAGCCAAACTTGCGAAAGATGTAAAATCAATGTGTTTTTCAATAAAATAAAAGAGATATTTAGCGACAATTATATTTAAATTGACAATTATTATGACTTATACTACTTTTATGTAGGTTCAAAATATATAAATTTATTTCAAAAAATTTAAAAAATTCATACTCTAATTTACGGTCAGAATTATATTTTTTACTCTCGAAACCGAAAAGTGTCGGTCTTTTAAAATCATGGATGAAAAATACATGTCAGTTTGCCTTTATATATGTTAGGCAATTTATACTAAGAAAATGACACATGTCATGTATTTTCGAAATGGTATATAAATAAGAATTAGTAGGTAAGCCTATCCTAGTAAAATTAAATGGACTTTTCTTTTTTTAATCTAAGAGATGGGTATTTCTTGTTCCTTTTAAATTTCATCTCTTCTCCTGTTTTTAAATTTTTTATCTAAGATGAGCAAAGTATCTATGCTACGGCCTATAGATTTATCATTGTACTAACTACTTACTAACTAGTACAATTTAAAAATACCAAAAGCCGTATATCACTACAAGAAAAATAATTTTTAGCGATAATAAATAGACACATTAATAAAGAGTACTAAAGTCTTTACCGGCATTAGTTAAGTGTCATTAGATCCAATGTCGCTAAAGACTTTTAGGGACATAAACAAAGAGTGCTAATTACCACTAAAAATACATATTTAACGGCAATTAAGTTATTGTTATTAATTAATTTTCGCTAAAGAATATTTTTTATGTAGTGTATATAAAGTGCTAAAGTTCACTAGCCAAATCTTGGTAAGGGTCCTACCTACACCATAGGCTTATGACTGTAGCAACTATATATGTTGTTTCTTATAAACTTAGATGAAACAAGAAAACAGAAGATAAAAGGGAATATGTATCCTCCCATTAACTATATCTCGTCTATATCTTATCCACAATTCAATTTTTATTGTTTTCTCTTGGTTGGGTGAGATAGTGCTAATGGTAATATTCTAATATATCAATTATACGATAGAAAAGATGAGGTTTCTGTGCAGTGGCGAATCCAGGAATTAAGCTCAGGGGTTCGAAATTTAAAGAAGAAGCTCATATGGTAATGTAAGTGCGCGGTGAGCATAGTAATTCCGACATCCTTTTTGTACTAGGTATCTCATTGGTTGATAAAAGTTAACACCAAACTAATCAAAGATATTGAGAACAAAGCTATGTTGATAAAACAAAAATAGTGGATCAGTTGTATTACATAAGTTAATTCCTAAAACACGTGAAAATTAAACGATGAAAAAGGAAGCGAGACGGAGAAGGAAAATATTTACCTTAACCAGCTAAATTTATATTACCTTATCGTACCACATTAATCATTTCTTCTTACTTTTACCCTGCTTCATTGAACATTCTTAAAAATTTTTGTACTTTTTATACTTTTATTTTGTAATGTTTTACTTTATTTTGCATTTTTTAAAAAAAAATTAGTATCCATTCAAACACATATTACTAAAAAAAATTATCAAGATTCTCTAAAAGTGTGTAAGTATAGATTTACTAATATTATAATGCGTATTCAGAAGATAAATAAATGACATCGTCAATTTTTTTAGTTCATGTAGTTTAATTTACTAGGTTAGTCATCACTTGTTGAAAAAAAATGACGAATAAATCAAATAACTTTAGTTTCCATCTCTCTATAATAGAATTGAAAAAATAGAAAAGAAATTCCATGAATTCTATTAAATA
>JAJONS010045327.1:0-15654 GCA_029582315.1 Solanum tarnii x Solanum tuberosum | reverse complement strand
AGAAGAAGAAGAAGAAGAAGAAGAAGAAGAAGAAGAAGAAGAAGAATAAGGAAGAAGGAGGAAGAAGGAGGAAGAAGCAGGAACAAGAAGCAGGAACAAGAAGAAGAAGAATAAGAAGAAGAAGAACAAGAACAAGAAAAAGAAGAAGAAGAATAAGGAAGAAGGAGGAAGAAGCAGGAACAACAAGAAGAAGGAGGAAGAAGCAGGAACAACAACAAGAAGAAGAAGAACAAGAAGAAGAAGAAGAAGAAGAAAAAGAAGAAGAAGAAGGAGGAAGAAGCAGGAAGAAGAAGAAGAAGAAGAAGAAGAAGAAGAAGAAGAAGAAGAAGAAGAAGAAGAAGAAGAGGAGGAGGATGAGAAGAAGGAGAAGAACAAGAAGAAGAAGAACAAGAAGAAGAAAAAGAAGAAGGAAAAAGGAGGAAGAAGCAGGAAGAAGAAGAAGAATAAGAAGAAGAAGAAGAAGAAGAAGAAGAAGAAAAAAAAAAAAGAAGAAGAGTAGGAGGAGGAGAAGAAGGAGAAGAACAACAAGAAGAAGAACAAGAAGAAGAAAAAGAGGAAGGAAAAAAGAGGAAGAAGCAGGAAGAAGAAGAAGAAGAAGAGAGAAGAGAAGAAGACAGTGTTTCTCCATTGATTCAAGCTTTCTTGAGGGCTTTGAAAATAGGTATGTTAATCTTATTCATCTATGGGTTCTTCCACCCATAGAGCCACCATAGTTTCCCCCAATTGTGAAGTCAAAAACCAAATTCTAGCTAGGGTTGATCACACATTGTGGGTAAGGTTTGTGTATGATTACAATTTAGTGGATAACACACAATTATGATTGTATTAGCATTGTTTTATGATATTATGATGATTTCATATGATTTCTATGGTAAACCCTAATCTAAATTGAGAATGTGATATTTTTGGGCTTATGCCATTAGAGGCAAAGTTGAAGGTTCGAAGGTGATCTTCCTAATTCAATGTCTTGTATACTAATTGATCAATGTTAGGATCTTATAGTCATGAATTGAACTAGACTTTATTGAATAGGAAGGATCTTGACTTGTAAGGTTAGAATTGAACCTTTATGAATCAATTATGACTAGAATCACTTAGTAGTAGGGAATGTGATTGAATATATTGAAATTAGACATGAATTATGATAGAATAAAGTTAAGATTGAAAGTAGGGCTTGTAGCCATCATTGTTAGGGCTTTGGGGGTAAAGTCAATATGATGTGATCTTGTTGTGTATTCTTTCTCACTTACACACTTAGGCATGAATATGGTAGGAGATCCAAGGTTCCATCACATAGAAGGATTCTAGGTTGGATTAATAACCTAAAATGAATCAAAGTGTGTTAGTCTAGAATAGCTTGAAGTTGTGACATATGTTCCCTTCATGTATAGCATGGCTTAGTAGGATAAGACCAATGTTGATAGCTTGGGATGGAGGATCTATACTCTCCTAAGGGATAGCTTGACTTAGCATTGTAGAATGCATGTCATGGTAGCGTGATTTAAGAGTAGTCATGGTATCCTAAGATTGAGGATTTATACTCCCATATGGGTACCTTGAACTAGCATTGTTAGGATGCCTTCATGGTAGCATGACTTGGTTTGGCGAAGACTATTTCATGGTAGCTTTGGGATAGAGGACTTATACTCTCCTAATGGTAGCTTGACCTTGCATTGTGAGATGCATTTCAAGGGTAGCTTGAGTTAGGTTAGTCATGGTAGCTTGGGATTGAGGACTCATACTCTTCTAAGGATAGCTTAGGATTGAGAATTATTCTCTCCTAAGGGTAGCTCTCATTTGTATCATAGTATACTTGTAAGGGTAGCATGACTTAGTTGGTCCAGGACTATTTCATGGTAGCTAGGATAGGACACTTGTACCTTTCCTAGAATAACTTGGACTTGCATGTTAGTGTGTCTTCCAAGGTATTTATCATAGCTTAACCTAGTTATGTTAGTAAGATGATAGCATGGTCTAGTATATTAGGGGGTTATTCCTTGGTAGCCTTGAGGAGGTAAATAGAATAGAGGGACTAGTCCCCAACTAGTGAGCATTCATGATAGTCTAAAAGAGTACTTAGTGTGGGTAGTAGTATGGGAAGCTATCCATACATTGCACAAGTATGACTTAAGGCTAGGTATGAAGGGTTCCCACACATAGTATAGACTTAGCTTGGGTTGTTACTATAGTTGCCTTCCAAGATATGATTGACTAAAGGTGGTAGTTCCCTTGTCTATATGAAGATAACCAATATTAAGACCAAAGTAGGGTGAATATGACTAAGATGATTTCAAGGGTACGCTTAGTGTGAAGGGTAGTATGGGACAGGGGCGGAGCTACAGTGTGTCGAGGATGTCCAATTGGACACCCTTCGTCGAAAAATTACATGATATATTTAGGTAAAATTCTACGTAATAGGAGTACATTTGATATTTTGGACACCCTGAAAACAAGATTGTGGTGTAGCTCAGTGGTCGAAATCGCTCAGCGAAATTTGGCTGCCCCTGTGCGAGTATATAGGATCGATTCCCAATAGTTGCTTTTTACTTCTCTTATGGGTCCCTCTTTCTAGCTGGGCTGGGAGTGGACTGTTTGGTTGGGTGCCGCCTAGGGTCATTCCTTCTAGCTGGGCTGGGAGTGCACTGTTGGCTGGGTGGAGTCTGATGGATTATCTTAGTTACTTTGGGCTGTGAGTCCGGTTTTCTTCTTTCTCAGTAGACTTAACTTTTCTGTGTACCTGTCGGGCTTATGGGGTTCGTTTAGGTTTTATTTGATCTTGCGCACGAGTGTACCTTCTGGGCATATGGGGTCCAGTTTGTTTTAGTTTAGTGTACTTAGTTTTTTTTTGGTATAATCGTGTGCTTTCTTTTCTTTTCCGTTTTGACCTCTCTATGTCTAGATTCTTTCCTTTCTTATTGTTTTTACCCCTTTTTGCTCAGTTGGCCTATGATACCTACTGAGTACATGTTGTGTTGGTACTCATTCTACGCTCTGTATCTATTTCGTGATGCAGGTCCCAGTACCAGTTACCAGCGGTGATTAGTTCCAGCCTTCTTTTGCAGTTGTGATTCGGAGACGAGGGCGGGCACTTGGCGTTTTGGGTTTGTTCTGTCTCCTTCTTTTGTTTTAGCTAGTCTTGTTGCCTTTGAGAGACGCTCTGTTATGGTCCACTTTTGGGACTTGTACTATTTATTAGATAGCTCTGTACTAGTGACTTCCAGGTTCTGGGAGGGATTTCTGTATATATTTATTTTGGGTTGCTTCCGCCTTGTTATTCTTGTCTAGATTATTGTTTTCGCTAGTTTCTGCCCTTTTGCTCATTGCTTGATGCTCTGGGTTACGGGTTGGCTTACCTACTGGTAGGGTATAGTAGGTGCCATCATGACTCGAGAAATCAGGTCGTGACAGTATGCCTTCTCCTAAGGGGGGGATAGTGTGCCTACCTAGTAGGGTTATTGTGTGCTTTATGTGTTGACATGATTTCTTTATATGCATGTTCATGAAAATGCTTAGGTCTTGTTAGAAATGAATTATGCATTGTTTTCCTCATGTTTTAGTGCATTGAGTAGATTTGCATACAGACTTCATGAGTTGATTATGAGCATGCCCTAGTTTTTGGAGCTGAAAGGTTCCTCCTTGAAAATGAGTAGATATAGAATTTCATGCATTTTGGGTTGGTAGATGTAGTTCCCACTCCCTTGTATTGCATTTAATAAGTTTAGTTTTGAAGTGACGTTTTCTTGCTTGATTGTGTGCATTTTGATGTAGTGCATGCATAATGGGCTGCTAAGTTAGAGTTGTGACTTTGAGAAGTGTTTAGAATCGTCATTTGGGGACGAATGATCCCAAGAGGGGGATAATGTAACTTCCCGGAAATTAGCAAGTTGAACTAGTCTCGAGCCTTTTGTAAGAGGTTTGGAGTGTCGTATGAGGATTAAAGGTTGTAAAAATGACTCCCGTACTTAGAATAAGTTGTTTAGGGGTTAAACGTATGGTTATGACTCCCCAAGGACCAACCAAAAGGATCCTTGAGGAGGACCCCAAAATAGTCCCTAAAATCTACATTTTGGTGAGCTACGTTTAGGCACCTACGAGGCGTAGGTCCACTCACGCCCAGTAGCTCTTGGTCGTGTGTCAAGGCCTGAATATGTTCTGCCTTCTTAGCCACAGCACTCACCTATGAAGTGAGCTTTATGAGCCGTCACCCCACATATGGTCGGTTGGTAAGGGTCCGTAGATCTTAACAATTTTTGGACTTTTAGGTTTAGTTAGGGGGTTTGGGAATTGATTAAGTTATTAATTAGGGGTTAAGGTAGGTCAACTAGTTAGTTAATTAGCCACCTATATAAGCCTAATAAGACCGTAAACTAAGTCGTTAGCTCATTCATCTTAGAACCCCCAAATTACTCTCCAAATATTATCTCTCTAGAAGAGAAGAAAAAGAAGAAGAGATGAGAAGAGGGAAGTGTTTCTCCATTGATTCAAGATTTATTTAGGGTTTTGAAAAGAGGTATGTTAAGCTTATTCATATATGGGTTCTTCCACCCATAGATCCCCCACAGTTTCCCTCAATTGTGAAGTCAAAAACCCAATTCTAGTTAGGGTTGATCACACATTGTGGGTAGGGTTTGTGTATGATTCCAATCTAGTGGATAACACACAATTATGATTGTATTAGCATTGTTTTATGATATTATGATGATTTCATAAGATTTCTATGGTAAACCCTAATCTAAATTGATGAATGTGATATTTGTGGGTTTATGGCATTAGAGGCAAAGATGAAGGTTCAAAGGTGATCTTCCTAAATCAATGTCTTGTATACTAACTGATCAAAGTTAGGATCATCTAATCATGAATTGAACTAGACTTTATTAAACAGGAAAGATCTTGACTTGTAATGTTAGAATTGAACCTTCATGAATCAATTATGACTAGAAGCACTTAGTAGTAGGGAATGTGATTGAATATCTTGAAATTAGACATGAAATATGATATAATGAAGTTAAGCTTGAAAGTAGGGCTTGTAGCCATCATTGTTAGGGCTTTAGGGGTAAAGTCAATATGATGTGATCTTGTTGTGTATTCTTTCTCTCTTACACACTTAGGCATGAATATGCTAGGAGATCTAAGGTTCCCTTACATTGAAGGATTCTAGGCTGGCTTAATAACCTAAAATGAATCAAAGTGTGCTAGTCTAGATTACCTTGAATTTGTGACATATGTTCCCTTCATGTATAGCTTGGCTTAGTAGGATAAGACCAAGGTTGATACCTTGGGATAGATGATCTATACTCTCCTAAGGGATAGCTTGACTAGCATTATAGAATGCATGCCATGGTAGCATGAGTTAGGAGTAGTCATGGTAGCCTAGGATTAAGGATTTATATTCCCTTTTGGGTAGCTTGAACTAGCATTGTTAGGATGCCTTCATGGTAGCATGACTTGGTTTGGCCAAGACTATTTCATGGTAGCTTTGGGATAGAGGACCTATACTCTCCTAAGGGTAGCTTGACCTTGCATTGTGATATGCATTTCAAGGGTAGCTTGAGTTAGGTTAGTCATGGTAGCTTGGGATTGAGGACTCATACTCTCCTAAGGATAACTTAGGATTGAGAATTATTCTCTCCTAAGTGTAGCTTGCATTTGTATCATAGTATACTCGTAAGGGTAGCATGACTTAGTTGGTCTAGGACTATTTCATGGTAGCTAGGATATGACACTTGTACCTTTCCTAGAATAACTTGGACTTGCATGTTAGTGTGTCTTCCAAGCTAGTTAGCTTAGCTTAACCCAGTTATGTTAGTAAGATGATAGCATGGTCTAGCCTATTAAGGGGTTATTCCTTGGTAGCCTTGAGGAGGTAAATAGAATAGAGTAACTAGTCCCCAACTAGTGAGCATTCATGATAGTCTAAAAGAGTACTTAGTGTGGGTAGTAGTATGGGAAGCTATCCATACATTGCACAAGTATGACTTAAGGCTAGGTATGAAGGGTTCCCACACATAGTATAGACTTAGCTTGGGTTGTTGCTATAGTTGCCTTCCAATATATGATTGACTAAAGGTGGTAGTTCCATTGTCTATATGGAGATAGCCAATAGTAAGACCAAAGTAGGGTGAATATGACAAAGATGATTTCAAGGTTACGCTTAGTGTGAAGGGTAGTGTGGGATGCTTTTCATGCATTGCACAAGTGTGCTTTGAGGTACTTAGAAGTATGGTTCCCTTATAGTAGAAAGGCATATGACTTAACCATGCATATAAAATATGATTAAGATGACCAAAAAGGGATACTTGGCTTGGGTGGTATTATGGGATGTTATTCTTGCTTTGCACATGTATGCTTTGGAGGTTACTTGAGAGTGGTGTTATTTTGGTATAGGTGACTAAGAGTCAATTATGCTTATATGATTATGACTTATCTCCTGTGCTCATTAACTATGTCTTATGTTGACTTATGTTTATATGATGCTCATGTTGGAGATTATGCTATGACTATGATGATTATGTTATGACTATGCTATTATCAATTATGCTTATGTCTTACGTTAACTAACCATTTGAGATGCTCTTATGATGTTGTGCTACCTTCATACTTGGTACATTTTGTACTAACGCATACTGCCTACATTCTAATCAAATGTAGGGTTTCGGTGATTGAATTGCTTTGAAGGCTAGGTTTCCAAGGATGAAGAAGAGTTGAAGAATTGGTGAGTCCTCATAGATCCGAGGACAAATCCTTATTTCATTTATGTCATTTCCTTATGTGTTAGACTTGTATGGTATGGGTCCCAAGAGTTTTATTCAAGAGTTATGTTAGATGGTTTGAGACAGGTTTTAGTAAAGACTTCCGCTTGCTTTTATCAAATATGACTTCGATTGTAAAAGTTTTAAATTGTTCCGTATGTTACTTTTATTACCTATGTTATGACGTTAGGGGCTTGTGTGAGACCCCTTCGGGGTCAAGTGCACCACATTACGTCTAGGGGGTACCCTTGGGTCGTGACAGCTTAACTTTATAGGGTCTTTCTTCTAATCCTTATCCGGTGGTCTACTGGATATGACTACTCAAGGAGCTTTCACCGGTGGATTTGAAGGAGACTATGCTGATCAAGGAGCTCCTCCTCAAGCTCCTCAAGTTTCGGTTGACTTAATGTCTAACGAGAAGATTAGGTATGGTTTTCAATGGTTGACTCAAGTCGGGATAGAAGTTCCAGAATTCTATGGGTCAAAGATGGAGGAAGATCCTCTAGAGTTTATAGATAAGGTCTCTAGGGTGTTGAACTTTGTGGGAGTGACTCCTATAGAGAAAGAGGAATTGGCCGCTTACCAATTGAAGGATGTTGCTCAAATGTGGTTTATTCACTAGAAAGGAGTGAGGCCGGTAGAAGTGAGGCCCATGGAATAGGAAAAATTTAAGAATGGGTTCCTTGATAGGTTTTTTCCTTAAGATATCACACAAATCAATATATTTGAGTTTATTAACCTTTGCCAAGGTAGGATGGATCTTGAGGAGTATTCTTGGGTGTTCACTAGGTTGTCAAGATATGCACCATCCGTAGTGGCTGACCCTAGGATGAAGATGAGTAAGTTTGTGTCGGGTGTATCCGACTTGATAACAAAAGAATGTAGTATGATTATGCTTGAGAATGATATGGATATGGATCTTCTTGTGATTCATGCTCAACAGTTTGAAAAAGAGAAACTTGAAGAGAGATCTAGAGGAACAAAGAGGTATAGGCTTGATGATGACAATTCCTCTCAAGAAAGGTCTTATGGACAAAGCTCTTCTAAGGTTCCCTTAAAGTTTAACCAAGAAAAGGTGTCTGCCCCTAAATCTCAAGGAATGAGTGGTGGTAGATCTTATGTGATTAAGACTACTTGTGCTAGGTGTGGGGAAAAACATGATGGTAAGTGTCTAGCCGGCATGAAGGGCTGCTATGGTTATGGTGGAAGTGACCACCTAATAAGAAATTTCCGGGTGCTTACGGCTAGGGGAAGATAGAAAAAGAAAAATTAGGTCTGGTGCTCTTCAAGCTAAAGGTGAACAAGAGTGTCCTCCTAATATTGCTCCTAGTATGTGTATCATACTTATTTATATTCCAGTATTACTTGTCTTTTGTGACTTGATATGCTATACCTTGATGTTGCCCTTAGTATGAATGAGCTCTATTGTTGTGTTATGATAATGATGGTAGAACCCTACTTGACCCTTTTGAGTTTTGGGTAGGTTGGAAGGTTTGATGAAAAGGGTGTTTGAGAAATGTCTATATATAGACTCCTCTAAAAAGGGTAGATGTGTAATTCATCATGGTCTAGGATTACCTTGTGTGATGGATGTGAAGGATTAATGATAACTTGGGCCGACCTTAGAAGTGGAAAGAAATGTGCTTAGATAGCAAGGTCGTTAAGTGTTCTAGATGTCCATGATTTAGATTGGCTTGGAATTCTCACCTTGAGAAGTACATTGAGTTTGGGAAGTTTAGTCCTGGTTTTGTAGGCTCATATGAAATCTTTAGTGGAGTTAGTAAGGTTGACACGCATTGTTGTTAGACCTCTAGTGGTTTTTAGAACCCGGCATGGTTACTATGAGTTTTGGCTATGTCTTTCAGGATAGGTTGAAAGAAGTGGTAATTGAGGTTTTCGTAGGGGCCTTACTCCCAAGGGGGAGATAATATGTTTAGATATCAAGATTTTGAGAGTCCCGATAACCTCATCTCTTTCTTCTACTCATATTCTAGCTTGAGACAAAGTGTTCCTTGTGACTTGTTTCAATTTGGAGTCATGTGTGATTTACGTGTTTCCATGATCTCCTTATGTTTTGCATGTTCTTGAGAGAATTCATGTTTAATAATAAAATGAGTTTTAGTGATATATGTTCCTCATGAGGTTGTGCATTTTAGTATGATAATGACATATTTGACTTCATGAGATGGTTTGATGGACGTGCTTTGTATGTTTTTGATGAAATGGCATATTGGCTCCATAATGTTGTGTTGAGCTTGCTTTTAGTTGGAGAAGATAGTTCCTTCTATGACTATGTGATAGATGATGTTTGGAAGAGTTTTGTATAGGCTTACTCCCAAGGAGGTGATGGTGTGCCTAGCTAGCAAGGTTGTTGTGTGTTTGGTGTTGCCATGATTTCCTTCTATAATGCATATTCATGAAAACTTGTGTCTTGAAAGAAAATGAGTTTATACGAATTGTTTTTCCTCATGTTGTAATTCATTAAGTATGAGTGCTTATTGTACATCATGAGAATGATATATGAGCATGCTTTGGTTAGGAGTAGAGAAATTCCTCCGTGAATAAAATGCTTTTTGCGAGTGAATTGCTTATGAGCTCCATAAGAGTATGTTGAGCATGTTATGACTAGGAGATAGTAGTTCCTCCTTGAACGTGAATAGTTATGACAATTTCATCCATAACGGGTTTGTAGATGTAGTTCCTACTTTCTTGTGATGCATTAAGTATATTGATGTTTCCTTCTATAAATTGTGCATTAATTTTATGTTGCATGCATGATGGGCTTCTAGTCTTGAGTCTTGTTTCCGTAGGGTGTCTAAATCGCCATTCGGGGATGAATGTTCCCAAGGGGGTGATAATGTAACACTCCGGAAATGTGTAGACTTAACTAGAGCTAAAATGAAAAGGGCAAGGGCCTAAACTACCTAAGAAAAGTGAAGGAAAACGATTTTTATAAGGACCATTTGGCGATGGGGAAGCATCATCGCCCAAGGCCATTGGCGATCTGCCAAATGGACCTCTCTCGCCTAGTAGGCAGCCTCCCCTTGACCTAGCTACTGGAATTTTGGGTGGCTAGGTCAGGGCTCGCCAATCCACTTGGCGCATCGCCCAAATGTCCTCCTCCTCGCCCAAGGGAAATTCTCCATGATGGAGCATTCTGTAAAATTAGGCGAGCCAAGGGTCCATTAGGCGTGTCGTCTAGTGCCATTGGCGAGCCAAGGAGGGCCAAAGGGTGAGCAAAAACGTGCAACAACCTGCTTTTAAATTTAAGTTAGGGTCTTTTAGTAATCCCTCCAAAAATTGATCGCACATTGTTATACTCTTTTCCTAACAAGTATATAAACCTTTTAAAGTCAAATTCACCCAATTTTGATCATTAATTCACAACACCCAAATTATTCCCAAAATCCTCTCCCTCACAAAATTTCTCTCACTAGAAATCCTCCATTGAAGAAGAAGAAGGATTTGAAGTCTAGGGTTCAAGAACTCAACTTTCCTACCAAATTTCATGAAGAATCTTCAATAAGGTATAGTAGTTTTCATCCTTGGGTTTATCTCAACAAGGAGTCCCTTCAAAAGCTTTTATCTCAAATCTAGAATTCCCCAAAAAGCTAGGGTTTCATCTCAACCCCATGGATTCCTTTCAAAGTTGCTTTTAAAGGTTGAATTATGTTTGTTTATGGATGTATTACTGATTTTATATGATTTTAACTTGAATTCCTCAAGAATCCATGAGTTCCCCAATCTTAGCTATGGTCCTTCTTTACATTAAGAATGTTGTTGCAAGTTGGTATAATTATTTGGATGTGAATAGATTATGACGTGATTGCATAATTCTAGTATGATTCTACATGTATAGTTGATTAACATAAAATTCCAAGGTGAATTGATGTGGCATAGGGCTATGTCATGAAAGAAGCAAAATGAGGGTTTAGGTGTGACCTTCTAAGATTGATGAACTACCTTAGATTAGATCACCTAGACATGAATTGCTTATAAGTAAAGCTTGTAGATATGAACTAATTGATTAGGACTTACATGACGAATCATGGTTGAATTAGTATTGAGATTTAGTTTACTTGATGTTATATGACTATAATTGAGTAAGAATCAAGCATGTGGTTAGTTACCATGAGATTTAGGTTTACATGATGACCATGTGAGGTGTTGCTTGAGAGTAATGCTCATAATATAAAAATGACTTCTAGGGCTTTAAAGGTAAGAGCTAAAAGGAATGAACTAGCTATTGTGCATGTTGAATTGTATATGGTACTATTGTGGAAGGACTTTACCCACATGACCTACAATATGATTACATGAGCTTATGCACGCAATGAGTGAACTACTTGAATTACGATTATATGTATGTCTATTATAATGAATATTAGATGTGTTGATTTATATGGTCTATGATGCTTGAATGCAATATATGTGAATTATGCGTGATTGTGATATTACGTACATGCTTATGAACACTTTGAGAGGGAAGTGTTTATAATTATAATCTTGTGGTTATGTCATTGCAAGAACAATTACACACACACTCCATGCATAAACATGATTATGATATATCTATGGTGTTAATTGAAAGGATAATTCTCATATGCACCTTTACACATTACTATGCATGAAATGTACATGACCATGATGATCCTATTGTGTTGGTTGAAAGTCCATTTCTCATGAGAACACATGATCTTGGTATGAAAGTTCTTCTCACATACTAATGAAGATTATAAGGTTGAAAGTTCATTCTCACCTACTTGAATCTATGAGCTATTTTATGAGTTGGGTTGAACGAAGGGTAAAATACTCCATCAAACATCTAAATCCAATTCAAGACTAAACAAGTAATTTTGGGAAATAATGCTTAGCATTGAGTGGATATGGAAAGTGAGGTAGAGGCCCTCCCGTCAATACAAGAGGTCGGGTTCTCTAAATTATTCTCATGAGATGGAAACTCCTCCGTCAATACAATAGGTCGGGTTTCTAGAAGCAATCTCCCTATCCCATAACTATGTGCCCACATAGGTCTTTAGCTAGTGGATCCACCTTAAAGCTAATACATTTAGTTCTACCTTAGGCAAGTAGGACACCTTCTTTCGATGTGGGGTTACACGACTCCGGATTCCATGTAGTTCACATGGTCTATGTCGGTTAAGGCTATATTCCCTATAATGAACAAGAACATGAATTATGAACATGAACATGAGTTTTGTACTATGGTTCGTCAAGAGGTTCTACTTAGTATGGGTGAGGGTATGGGACTTCATTCATACATGGCACAAGTAGGCCTTGAGAGTAGCCATGGTGTGTTTCTCTTACTTATGATGATTTATGAACCTATGCATACTTTATATGGATTGTTGCTATGAGTGGCTTTCCCTAATATGAGTTATTGAACATGAATGCTTCCTTGTCTATGAGTATTGACTATGGCTGAGACCAAGGTATGATGAGCTTGAGCATGGTGACTAAGATGAGATACTTAGTATGAGTGGTATTATGGGATGCCATTTGTACATGGCACAAGTATAACTTAGAGTTTCTTATGTGATGGTTCTATGGTGATGAGATGATTTTGGTATTTGACTATGTGTGTACACTATGTCTTATGATTGTTGATGTTTGCATTATGTCTATGATTGGAGACTACGTGTATGTTTATGTTGTTATCCTTTATGCTAAGATGAATTATATGTGAGTTGTTTTATGAGTACATTCTCCAACTATTTTTTAAGATGGTGTTCAAATTAGCATATAGCATGGTTTCAACTAAAATGTCCCTCTTATTATGTTTTAAAGGTTTTTATGCATGGCTTCCATACTTAGTATATTTTTGTGCTAACCCATATTTCTACATTTTCTATAAGTGTAGGGTTGGTTCTTGAAGGTGATTCCCTATTGGTTCAAGCTTCGATTAGGTCATTCTCCTTGCTACTTGGTGAATCCTTAAGATTCGAGGACGAGTATCTTTGCTTAGTAGTTTCTTTTAGTATGTCATTTGAGAACTATTGTAAGGGTTGTGTGCCTATTCTTTATTGGATTGTATTAGATGGCTAAATGAGACAAACTAGACTCTTATTCTCTTTTATGAAAAACTTCGATTGTAAAGAAAAAATTTAATTCCGCATCATTCTATGACTTTATGTTTATGATATGCTAAGGGCTTGTATGCGACCCCTTCAGAATCAAGTACGCCGTATTATGTCTAGGGGGTACCCTTGGGTCGTGACAATGATCAACATGTCATCAACATAAGAACAAACAATGACCTTGTGATTTGGAGTGTCTTTACTGTAAAAATATTTATCACATTCATTAATCTTAAATTCATTTGACAACATAATCTGGTCAAAAATTCGCATGTCATTATTTGGGCGCTTGTTTTTAGTCTATAATGTGACTTAACAAGTTTACACACTTTCTTTTCTTTACCGGGAACCACAAATCCCTCGAGTTGTTCAATGTAAATTTCTCCTTCCAATTCCCCATTTAAGAAAGTTGTTTTCACATCCATTTGACGAATTCGAAGGCCATATACCACAACTAGTGCAATTAACATCTGAATTGATGTACTACTAGTTAGTGGTGTGTCAAAATAATCAAGGTCTTCCTATTGTCTAAAGCCTATGACAACAAGTCTTCCTTTGTATTTGTCATTAGTTTCATAAACTTTCTTTTCCTTTTGTAGATCCACTTTGAATCCAAAGGTTTATTTCTTATAGGAAGATCAATCAACTCTCAAGTATGGTTGCTCAAGATTGAATCTATCTTACTATTGACAACCTCTTTCCAAAAAGGATGAGTCCACAAAAGGCATAGCTTCTTCGAATATATGGACTCATTTTCAAGAAGAAATGTTACAAAATCAAATCCGAACGAAGTAAATGTCAAAGAACATTTACTACACCTCTGAATCTCTTTATTAAGTACATTCTCCTTTGGTTCATTCCAAGGTCGTTTAGACCCTTCACTTGACTATCCGATGGTTCGGACTTCTGAACCGTAAATCGACATACTTAACTATTTGTAGCATATCCAATGAACATACAATACATAGTCTTAGGTCCTATTTTGACCCTTTTGGGAATAGGAACTTCAAATTTTTTTTTTCTGGACAACCCCACACTATAAAATATTTCAAGTTGGATTTTCCTCATTTCACATTTCTCATATGGAATACACTGTATTGGAAATTGTTAAATCACTATATTTCAAGATTTATTGCTTGTATATACTTTAAGGGGAGACAAGCAATTCTCTATCAGGATACAAAAAATCCTAAACAAACAAAACTCTTTGTTGCTCCCTTTCTTAAAAGACAAAAGTTGTTTTTGTTGCTCCCTTTATTAACAAACAAAACTTTTTATTTCTCTGTTTCTGAACAGACAAACTTTTTGTTGTTCTCTTTTGCTATAATGATAGCATCCCCCCAAAAATTTTGTGATAAACCTGAACTTATAAGTAGGACATTCAACATTTCCTTTAAAGTTCAGTTTTTTTTCCTGTCAATAATTTCATTAGATTAAGGTGAGTATGTGTAGTAATTTGATGGATGATTCCATTTTGTAAATATATTTCTACAAAAGAAGATTCATATTCTCCACATCTACCACTTCTAATCTTGACAATGATTTTCAAATTTAGTTTTATATAACCTATTTGTTTCTATTACTTAATCATTACCATTCAACAAATAGACATAACAATATCTAGTGCAATTGGCAATAAAATTTATGAAACACTTTTTCCCACCATGAGATGGTGTTGACGTCATATAACAAATGTTAGTGTGAATCAATTCTAAAGGATTAAAATTCCTTTCAACAAATTTATAAGTATGCTTAAAATACTTAGATTCAACACATACTTGACATTTTGATTTATTGCACTAGAAGTTAGGCAAAACATCTAAGTTGATCAGTTTTTGCAAGGTTTTGTAATTGACATGTCCTAAGCATTCATGTCACAAATAGTTTGATTCAAGCAAGTAACAACAAATAGAAATACTGAGTTTGAAAAGACCTTCCGTGAGGTAACTTTTTCCCACAAATATTTTGTTCTTTACTTCTTATAACTTTGTCACATACAGACATTGTTTTAGAGTCAGCACCTTGACATCTGTCCTTTACAGAAAGATCTTTCCATAACATTCAATTTGTTATAATTACCCATGATCAAAGTCTCATCGGTCCAATAAGGGCAATATGACCCAAATGTTTATTTTACAACACAAACATGACAAATCACTTTTCACTAATTTTCATGTCTATACAAATAAATTTATTTTAATAGACATATCTTTTAATGAAAAAATCACAATATTATAAGTGATACTTTTTCATCAAAGAATACAATTCTTTTAAACGAGTAATATAATTTTGTGATTTTATACTAGTCATATCATATACTAGTAAAGAGATACTCAACAACCACAATATCAAATATACTCCAAGAATTTTGTGGGTCTAACAAAATACAAGAATGTCATTAAATTTCATATCTTGTACTTTCAAATTTAAATTAGACACTAAGTCTAATCTTCTCTTTATCACATGTAAAGAACTGTTAGGGTATATACTATTAATCATGTGTTTAGACATAGTATTCTAACAATTTTCAAGATTAAATATCTAAGTGGGAGATTGTTAGGGTATACACTATTAACCATGCATTTAGATATAGTACATTATAACAATTGTGATGGTTAAAAGTCTAAGTGGGAGATTGTTGGGATATATACTATTAACCATGTGTTAAGAAATAATATTTATTATAGAATAAATATTTGCTCATTTTTAATTGATCATATATTCGTTTATGGTGTCTATTTACTTATATAGTAGATGATTTAGTGTGTAGAGTTTTAGCTTATACACAGAGGATTAAATCATCGGTTCTT
>JAJONS010045326.1:0-19615 GCA_029582315.1 Solanum tarnii x Solanum tuberosum | reverse complement strand
AAACTCCCTAAAACCCATAACATTTGTTCAATTACAACTGCAGGTACAAGCAGACAAGTTAGTGAAAGACAACACAAGAATATAAATTTGAACAAGTTGTTTGAAAAACCATTTACCCCAAAAATATCAAGAAACCTTTTGATCACAGAACCACAAATCTCTACATATGCAGACAACCTACATCATGATAAGAAAACATGTAACCATATCACACGCACTTATATAGAAAATATATATATAATCCAAACTTACCTTAACCTTAACCCCACATCCACTATAACCAAAGAACCAAACCAAGATTACCTAACCCAGAGATTACAAGGTTATAATAAATTGATTGTACAGCCAAAAACTAATGCAAATTTAGTCAAAACATGTTACAATTATGGATTATTAAATACAGTATATACCTACGATGGAGAAGAAATAAGTGGAATGCCAGAAGTACATAAGGCATTTATCACATACAAAAGAGTAACCAAGGGAAACTTATTTTATATAAAATTCTATACAGCACCAGCAGAGATACTATATGAGGAAATAAAACCTCCGATCCAAGTTGTAAAGATAGGTTTGACAAAAGATATGATAATACCAGAAGATATCGGACATCAAGCAAAAATACAAAAAATTGAGATACCCAGTTTTTATGCTAATAAGAGAATAATTGGTATATCAACTATCATCCAGGAGTTAGCTAACAATTATTTAAATGGAAATGCTATATGGAGCTATTATTCTTAAGATCAGTTAATGATTTATTCCAATTCAAGAGAGCTAAGAAAAGCGGATATGGATGAAGTCCAGAGATGGATTTTATCATTACTTAAACCAGAAGAACGACCTACAACACGAGCACTAAAGACAAGATTTATTTCAGCAGAGTTATTAACTAGGTACTGCAAGTTAATAGGACATAAGTACCCAGATCATATATGTTCAAAATGTAATGGCGAAGATAATATAATTCCAGATGTCCAACTAGAATGATCAACAGGTGCAAAGAGACAAGAAGATAAGAGAGACATGAAGATAAAGAAGAAAAGATGTAAAGAAAAAGATGATAGTGACATAAAGTAAAGTAAATGCTTTTCCTTTTCTAAAAAGCCAAAGTGTGAATAGTAAGGGCCAATGAATAGTAGAAGCCATTTGTGAATAGTAGAAGGCAAGTGTAAACATTAGGAGTCATTTATTTTCCTATATATAGGCATAGATGTAAACATTGTAAAGCAAGCCTTCATTATGGAGCAAGCTCACTTGTAAAAACACTCTTAATATATTTGCATTTTAGAAACCTAATGGAGCAACTAGATAATTCAGATATCATGGATAAGCAAGAGGCAAAATATATCATGGATAAGCAAGAGGCAAAGGTATATTGTTTATTAAATATGCAGAACTAAATTCATATATTCCTGAATATCATAAATATGATTGAATAAGTTTATATTAGTTATTATGTATTAGAATTATACGAAATCATGCTTTCTAGTTTATTAGCAAACAGGAAAAGTGAGAAACCTTCTATAACTATGCCATGCTAAAGTTGAAATCGGAAAGGCAAGAGAAGCCGTGATAGGGGAGTAAACACAGTTGAGGCGTTGTTTAGGAAGAAAGTATATGCTAAAGTACGATGCTAATAGTGAGAGGAGAACATGATAAGAGGATAATCTAGGTCATAGTGATCTAATATAATCCTATTCAGTTATGAATATGATAGGAAGGAATAATTGATAAAAACAGCGAATAACAATAACATGATTACATTTATGCATGATGAAATGATAAGAAGCTACGAAACATTAATTTTATATGTACTCAAAGGTATAAAAATTTTCGAATTAAGAGAAATAATATGAAAAAAGATATTTAATTATGAAATGGAATGAGAGAACCAAACATGGTATGAAATAGATTTACAAGATCTATATTTTGATACTGAAAGAATAGATTTATATGATTTAGAAATAGAATATTTATATTAAAAAATGAATTATAAATATTTACAATATTGGACAGAAGCTATAAACGATATAAAACTAATAGAACAATTAATGGAAAACAATTTATATATGTACCTAAGAACTCAAGATGTATTATACCTAGAATATATCTCAAATAATGTTAAAGAAATATTCAGATTAAAACAACTATCAAAAGAATATTATAATAAGCATTACAATCAAAGGTAAAAGTTCAAACTTACCATGAATTCCACACCACCCCCCAAAATTGGTATATCAGGATTTTATCACTTAAAACTAGAAGAAGAATCTAAAAAACTTACAACATTCACTGTACCACAAGGATTTTACGAATGGAATGTACTACCATTTGGATATAAAAATGCACCAGGAAGATACCAACACTTTATGGACAACTACTTTAAACAATTAGAAAATTGTATAGTATATATAGATGATATACTATTATATTCTAAAACGCAAGATGAACATATAAAATTATTAGAGAAATTATACATATTGTAGAATGTTCAGGCATAAGCCTAAATTTAGAAATAGAATATTCAGATTAAAAAATGAATTATAAATATTTACAATATTGGACAGAAGCTATAAACGATATAAAACTAATAGAACAATTAATGGAAAACAATTTATATATGTACCTAAGAACTCAAGATGTATTATACCTAGAGTATATCTCAAATAATGTTAAAGAAATATTCAGATTAAAACAACTAGCAAAAGAATATTATAATAAGCATTACAATCAAAGGTAGAGATCAGTTAATGATTTATTCCAATTCAAGATCAGTTAATGATTTATTCCAATTCAAGAGAGCTAAGAAAAGCGGATATGGATGAAGTCCATAGATGGATTTTATCATTACGAAGAAACCGTTCAATTTTAGGCGAGTTAGGGTGAGATAACGAGCAAAGAATTTCGTCTGGTCTTCTAGGTTGGAGCCTGGCGCATAACGCCAACCAGAGTGCCCCAAAGTATGCTTTGAAGTTTAGGGTCTGGCGCCCCGCACCTCTCGTAGCCCCATGGTCTCCTGCCCCATCCAGTTTGCAATTGGTTTCTTCGTTTGAGTTCTTTCGAAAGGTAGCTTCACTCCTTTTCAATTCTAACTACTCTAACTTAGTTCTAAACACCTCAAATCATTCTAACATGATATTAACCTTGAGTTAATAATTCAAATTCAAGGTAGAGTTGTGAGTTATGTTTTGAGAATTCTTTCTAACATTCTAAGAAAGTCCCTTTGAGTCCTTTTGTTGAGTCTTCTACAACTTGTAATAACTTGTTTCAAGACTCAAGTAAGTGAGCATCAGAGTGAGGAGAATTTATTCATGAGTCTACTTTGTCATCATGATATCATTCTTATCATGAACCATAACTCTTGAAATTCATAATTCACATTCAAGAGAGAGTTAAGAGTAGAGTTCAAGAAAGCCTTTGAGTTCAATTGTGAATCCTTTAAGATCAACTATCGATTTGAGCTTTGTTTTGAGGAAGTAAGTACGTGAATGAGGAGATTCGTATACTTGAGTTCTATATTGTTATGTAGACCCTTGATTCGATTCGTTCATTCACATAATTCCGCATGAACTTCACAAATTGAGTACCTTTGAGAGGAGTAGTATATTCAAGTTCTAAGTATTGAGTATTGAGTTCCTAACCCTTCTGAGATTATATTCCTAATAATGGAACTATTACATGTTAACTATGAAGTCTATAAGTTGAGTAGTTCATGCCCATAATTCTGCATAAACCCTATAAGTTGAATAGTCTTGAGATGAGAAGTATCTTTGAATCCTTGAGTTGAGTAGTTCATTGCTCATAATTCCGCATGAAACCTCTAAATTGAGAATTCTTGAAATGAGTAGTATCATTGAAGTTCTTGATTTCCAAGTATTGAGTTCTATCTATGGTTATTGAAAACCTTGCATTGAGTCATTCACGACCATAATTCGGCATGAACCATATTTTAAGAAGTTTTTTACAAATGTTTTAACTTTGTTTTAAGACTTAAGCTTTGAGTTGAGTAAATAGTAAGAGTAAAATTCATTTCTTCAAAGATTATACGGGAACTAAGTATTCCGAAGAGTTCAAAATATTTTCACATTTGAGCAAGAAAGGAAAGACCGATGTAGAAAGAGAGCTTTTAAGCTAAGTTTTAAGTAATTGTCTGAAACCGTAGAAAGTGTTTTTTTTCAAAAACATATGAGCTAAGTATATTTTTGGGAGTAGTATTGAGCACCGATATGGGGATGCGAGTTCATAGTAACTCAAGTCTCCATAAACCATGTAGTCATCATGGGAAGAAATGATTATACTTTTTAGATGATTCTTTAGTGTTTTTTAGCATAGACTAGTGGGTCCACTTAGTTAAGGTGTTCTATATGACGACAAAGTATAGGACAGTTCTGGCAGCGTGGGCAAGATGATGTATCACCACTTAGGCTCATAGTGGTGGTTATCGGTTAGAGAAACTTCCACATAGTTGTATTATATTTTATTAAATATAAATTCAGTTGTTATTGTATTCTTCAGTACACTGAGTTGATTTCTATTGTTTTGAAAGATTTCCATATAATGCATGTGTATTGTTGCTTTATATTGATTTAAGTACCTAGAGTTAGATATCCAGAGTTGAGTACCCAGAGTCGGGTATCATATCTTTGAGTTGAGTATCTAATCTGTGAGTGGATTATCTTATCCTTGAGTACTTCTGGGTTGAGTAAGCAGTAGTAGTTTTGAGTATCCTTGAGTTAAGTAAGTTTGAGAAGAGGTAAATTTGTTTTCCTTTTTATAAAGTTTCAAGCTTATGTTATGCTTTAGAATCCCCCTTACATGCTCGTACATTCCATGTACTAAGCCATTTGGCCTGCATCATTTCATGATGCATATTCAGGTATTGAGGTCATCAACAGGAGTTTCGTTGACACCAAATGGAGTTCCAGTTAGCTATGGTGAGCCTCCTTGCTTCCGGTGGATTTCATTTACTTTTCAGTTATATCAGCTGTTTGGATATCGTGGGTCTTGTCCCAACTTCCATCTTTGTCAGTTTGAGGCTTCATAGATAGATAGTAGAGTTTGAGAAGTGAGTTTCATTTATCTTATTAAATGTATTAAATACTTGAGTTGCCTATTGTTGGCTAGTTTAATATTCTATTTTTATTCAGAGATTAATTTCAATTAAAGATTAGTAAGTTTCATGAATTATATTCAGTTTTTAAGCTTGGTATGCTTGAGTTAGTTTTCCACTTGTAATCAGCCAAGATGGGGGTTTGCTTGGGGAGAATCAACGATTCTTGAGTGCCAGCCACGTTCAGGCTGTAGGCTCGGCTCATGACAAACTTGGTATCAGAGCACAGAGTTCAAGTGTCCTAGGGTGTCTATGAAACCGTGTCAAGTAGGATTTTATTTATGGTTATGAGGGCCCCACTTCTATAAATGAGGCACTACAGACATTTAAGAAAAGTGTTCCTTCTTTCATACTCTTAATCGTCCAATAGAGTTTTGTCATAGCGACTTATTCTAACTTGTGTGTTCCCCTTTCCCCTCAACTACCCAAAATAATAAAGGTGGTTGAAAAGCAAAGTCAATTCTTTATCCATGAGTTGTTCCTAGCAAGAGCTTTGAGGAAGTCATGAGACTCTAGAGGGGATTGAGAGAAGCCCAGGAGTGAGTTAAGTGTTGAGTTTTAGAAGGAATGCAATCATATTATATGAGTCGTGTATTTGAGCTAAAAGCGAGTTGTACTCTTTTCCTTAAGCCTTGTTTTAGCTGAGATCCTTATGAGGATGTATGTTTTAAGCTTGGGTGAGATTTTCACCTGAAAAGGTAGCATGAGTTACGAGATCATGAGCAGTAGTAGTGAAAGAGCCCAGAGTTAGAGGAAAGTATGCAGAGGTTTAGTAATCCTAGAAAGGGAGATAGTGATGAGGCAAGCTATGTTATTATAGTCATGCACCCTGTAAGTTATTGATGAGGAGTTTTCCCTCATGCGTAGAGTAATAGTTGATAATTAAGATAAGATAGAGTAGAGTTGATGTCTATGTTAAGCAGAATAGAGTTGATGTCTATGTTTCATCGTATTAGAGGAGACTAAATTCATATGTTGAATATGAGAGCAGAGTATTTAAGAAGTGATAGATCTAAGCTATGCTTATGATTTGTTTGAGAGGGTTTCAGAAGGTTATAAAACTGATCAAGTAATGAGGTATAATATGGTAGGCGAGCAATCATGTTGATCTTCGGGTTTAGTAATAAATATTAAGCTTGAATTTGAGATGAGTGTCATGATCAGAAGAATAGCAACATGAGGTAGTTGATGTGAGTCTTGAGATTTGATCTGGTTGACTTGACAGAGAGTAGGTGAGGGATTGAAATGTTAGCTGCAATATATATGAGTAGTACAAGTGAGAAACTCTAACCTTTAGATAAGGGCAGTGAAGTGTGGCTAATTCACAAGAGTAACATGAGCATTAAGAGGTGTGCCGAGATGGTATGTTACCAGATGAGGTTCCAATTAAGTTATAATTTTCCATGTGTTCCTAGATAGCATAATTGAGTTAACAATGTGGAATAGGTCCATAGCTTTCAAGTGTCAGCTTTAGACCAAAGGGGGAGATGATGATATGAGAAATCAAGACAAGTGTTTGAGAGTAAGATAGTAATGAGTTCTAAAGATTTTGGGGGATATCTTTATAGAGGTCATTTTAGTAGTGTAGTGATGTTAAAAAGAGGAGGTCGATATTCTTATCGTGATAGTGATGGTGTGAAAATTCCATCTAAGGGTATAAATGAGTATCAAGAGAAGGATGAGGTTTTACGATGATAAATAATTAAATGAGGGCCCGTAGTTGGTTCCGAAGGAGTTGGTTAATAGGATTCGATATTGTTGTTAGAGCACTAAGCTTGAATGTGGTGTTGTTAAACATTAGGTGGTTCTTGATATGAGCCCAATGTGGTGGTAAGGAGTAATAGTCTTCGGATAAGATTCCGTATAGAGAGGTACAGAACCCAAACTTAAGGATTTGGGTTAAGCTTGAATATAGTATGAGTATACCATTATACTCAGACCTTAGTAAGAGTAACCCCATTCCATGCCCAGTCTAGTCATCATTCGAGGACGAATGATCCTAAGGGGGAGATATTGTAACACCCTAGAAAAATTTTCAAACTGAGACTCGAACCATCCTTTATTGTGGGTAGGATTTTACCAAGGAAATTAAAATTTCTTTAGTGTTGAGGTCAGTAAATATAGTACCTTGACTTCCAAGAAGAACAAAAGAGAATTCATTCAAGTCATTCCTAAGTTCCTTTAAGTTTTGGGTCAAATTCAAACGACCATAACTTTCAGTACAGGGTGATTTAGGTGGGCTACAAGGTACCCAATGAAAGGACTTTGAATTATCTTTCCAACGCCTCCAAGTTTTCTTAGTTTCATGTCCGGATGAGTGAGAAATTTCCTTTTGAAGTCAGGTTGTCCAGTTATTGAAAGTTACCCGAAAATAGTAAGGGGTATTTTGGTCTTTTCCTTACCCAATCAGATTTAATTCTTTTTTAGTAATGTTTTAGGAGTCTAATCCTATTATGTTCAATTTTATAATCCTAATATACGCTTAGGGTTTTAGTTGAGAGTTCAAGAAGAGAAAAGAAGAGAAAATAGGAGAAAATAGGAGAGGATCAAGCGTTCGTCCAGATTCTTGTGTGTCGTTGCCAATTTTTGCCATGGGTTTTATCCCTAAGAAGTATGTAAGCTTTCATAGTGTTGGATTTGTTCACCCACATGCCAATCATGTTATATTCAGAGAAATTTGATTCTTGAAGTTGAAAGATTAGAGTTCTTGATGAGTTCTTGAGAAGTGTTATTGAAGTTCATCCTAAATCATGTTGTGTTGGGGTTTTGATGATTTCTTGAGATGAAAGTTAGATTTTTGAGGGTTGTACTGAGTATATTAGAGTGTACTTATGTTAAGTAATCGTATCCTAGGGATTAGGAAAAAAACCGTTCGATTCTAGGTGAGTTAGGGTGAGAAAATGAGCAAAGCATTTCATCTGGTCTTCTAGGTTGGGGACTGGCGCATCGCTCTAGCCAGAGATCCCCAAAGTATGCTCTGAAGTTTAGGGGCTGGAACCCCGCGACACTCATAGCTCCAGGGTCGCCTGCCCCATTCAGTTTGCAATCGGTTGCTTCGTTTGAGTTCTTTCGAAGGGTACCTTCACTCCTTTTCGATTCTAACTACTCTACCCTACTTCTAAACACCTAAAATCATTCCTAAAATGATCATAACCTTGATTCATAATTCAAATTCATGGTAGAGTTGAGAGTTAAGTTTTGAGAATTCTTTCGAACATTCAAAGAAAGTCCTTCTGAGTCCTTTTGTGGAGTCTTCTAAAACTTCTAGTAACTTGTTTCAAGACTCAAGTAAGTAAGCATGAGAGTGAGGAGAATGTATTCACGAGTCTACTTTGTCATCAAGATATCCTTCATATCATGAACCATAACTCTTGAATTCATAATTCACATTCAAGAGAGATTTAAGAGTAGAGTTCAAGAAAGCCTTTGAGTTCAATTGTGAATCCTTTGAGATCAACTATCATTTTGAGCTAAGTTTTGAGGAAGTAAGTAAGAGAATGAGAAGAATAGTATACTTGAGTTCCATATTGTTATGTAGACCCTTGAGTCGAGTCATTTATGCACATAATTCTGCATGAACTTCACAAATTGAGTACCTTTGAGAGGAGTAGTATGTTCAAGTTCTAAGTATTAAGTATTGAGTTCATAACTCTTCTGAGATTATATTCCTAATCATGGAACTATTACATGTTAACCATGAATTCTTTAAGATGAGTAGTTCATGCCTATAATTCTGCATGAACTTTATAAGTCGAACAGTCTTGAGATGAGAAGTATCATTGAGTCCTTGAGAAGAGTAGTTGATTGCTCGTAATTCCACATGAAACCTCTGAGTTGAAAATTCTTGAAATGAGTAGTATCATTGAAGTTCTTGCTTTCCAATTATTGAGTTCTATCTATGGTTATTAAAAACCTTGCATTGAGTTGTTCACGACCATAATTTGGCATGAACCATATTTTAAGAAGTCTTTTACAAATGTATTTACTTTGTTTTAAGACTTAGACTTTGAGTTGATTAAAGAGTAAGAGTAAAGTTCATTTCTTCAAATATTATATAGGAATTAAGTATTCCCAAGAGTAAAAAATGTTTTCACATTTGAACAAGAAAGGAAACACGGATTTCCAAGAGAGCTTTTCAGCTAAGTTTTGTGTAATTATCTCAAACCAAAGAAAGAGTTTTGTTTTAAAAATATATGAGCTAAGTATATTTTTGGGAGTAGTATTGAGCACCGATATGGGAATGCGAGTTCACAGTAACTCAAGTCTCCATAAACCATGTAGCTATCATGGGTAGAAAGCATCATACTTTTCAGATGATTCCTTAGTGATTTTTAGCATAGACTAGTGGATCCACTTAGTTAAGGTGTTCTATATGACGGCAAAGTATAGGACAGTTCTGGCAGTGTGGGTAAGACGTTGTATCACCACTTAGGCTCATAGTGGTGGTTGTCGGTTAGAGAAACTCTCATAGAGTTATAATATATTTTATTAAATATTAATTGAGTTGTTATTGTATTCTTCAATACACCGAGCTGATTTCTATTGTTTTAAAAGCTTTTCATATATTGCATCTGTATTGTTGCTTTATATTGAGTTGAGTACCCAGATTTAAGTATCCAGAGTTAAGTACCCTGAGTCGAGTTTTAGATCTTTGAGTTGAGTATATAATCTCTGAGTGGATTATCTTATTCTTGAGCACTTCTAAGTTGACTAAGTTTGTGTAGTTTTGAGTATCCTTGATTATTCCTTTAGTTGAGTAAGTTTGAGAAGAGGTAAGTTTGTTTCCCTTTTTATCAAGTTTCAATCTTATGTTATGCTTTAGAATCCCCCTTACATGCTCATACATTCCATGTACTGAGCCATTTAGCCTACATCCTTTCATGATGCAGATTCAGGAATTCAGGATCATCAATAAGAGTTTCGTTGATACCACATAGGGTTCCAATTAGCTATGGTGAGCCTCCTTCATTATTGAGGATTTTATTTACTTTTAAGTTATATCAGTTGTTAGGATGTCGTGGGTCTTTTCCCGACTTCCATCTTTGTCAGTTAAAGGCTTCATAGATGGATGGTAGAGTTTGAGAAGTTTGTTTGTTTTGTCCTATTAAATGTATTAAAGACTTGAGTCGCCTATTGTTGGCTTGTTGAATATTCTATTTTTAATCATAGTTATTCATTTGAGTTAAAGAGTTGTAAGTTTCATGAATTATATTTAGTTTTTAAGCTTTGTATGCTTGAGTTATTCTTCCGCTAGTAGTCAGTCAGGATGAGGGTTCGCTTGGGGACCATCAATGGTTCTCGAGTGGCGGCCACGTCCAGGGTGTAGGATCGGGTCGTGACAAACTTGGTATCAGATCACAGAGTTTAAGTGTCCTAGGGTGTCTATGAAGCCTTGTCAAGTATGATCTTATTTTTGGTTGTGAGGGACTGCATACATTTAAGAAAAGTTTCCTCTCTTTCATACTTTTAATCATGCAATAGAGATATGTCATAGAGACTTATTCTAACTCGTGTTTTCTCCTTTCCTTTCGACTACCCATTATACTAGAGGTGGTTGAAAAGCAGAATCAATTCTTTGTCGACGAGTTGTTCTTAGCAAGTGTTATGAGGAAGTTATGAGACTCCAAAGGGAATTGAGAAAAGCCCAGGAGTGAGTTAAGTGTTGAGTTTCAGAAGGCATGCACTTATTATATATGAATTATGCATTTGATCTAAAGGGGAGATGTACTATTTTCCTTAAGCCTTGTTTTAGCTGAGATCCTTATGAGGATGTATGTTTAGAGCTTGGATAAGATTTTCACCTGAAAAGGTAGCATGAGCTACGAGGATCATGAGCAGTAGTAGTGTTAGGGCCCAGAGTTAGAGAAAAGTATGCAGAGGTTTAGTAACCCTATAAAGGAAGATAGTGATGAGGCAAGCTATGTTATTATAGTCATGCACCTAGTAAGTTATTGATGAGGAGTTTTCCCTTATGGGTAGAGTAAGAGTTCATAAACAAGATATGATAGAGTATATATTTATTAACTAGAATAGATTTGATATCAATGTGCCATCGTATTAGAGGAGATTAAATTCATGTGTTGAATAAGAGAGCAGAGTATTTAAGAAGTGATTGATCTAAGCTAAGGTTATGATTTGTTTGAGAGGGTTATGATGTTCAGAAGGTTATAGAACTGATCATGTAATGAAGTATAATATGGTAGGCGAGCAATCATATTGATTTTTGGGTTTAGTAATAAACATCAAGCTTGAATTTGAGATGAGTGTCATGATCAGATGAATAGCAACATGATGAAAATGATGTGAGTCTTGATATTTGATCTGATAGACTTGACATAGACTAAGTGAGGAATTGAGATGTTATCTGCAGTAAATATAAGTAGTACAAGTGAGAGACTCTAACCTTTAGATAAGGGCAGTAAATTATGGCAAAGTCACGAGAGGAATATGAGTATTAAGAGGTGTGCCGAGATTGTATGTTACCAGATGAGGTTCCAATTAAGTTATAACTTTTTATGTGTGCCTAGATAGCATAATTGACTTATCAACGTGGAATAGGTCCATAGCTTTCAAGTGTCAGCTTTGGACCTACGGATGATATAACGATATGAGAGATCAATTCAAGTGTTTGAGAGTAAGATAGTAATGAGTTCCAAAGTGTTTCGGGGATATCTTTTAAGAGGTCCTTTTAGTAGTGGAGTGATGTTAGAAAGAGGAGGTTGATGTTCTTATTGTGATAGTAATGGTGTGATAATTCCATCTAAGGGCATTGATGAGGAGGAAGAGGAGGATGAGGTTTTACGATAATAAATAATTGAATGAGAGCCCTTAGTTGGTTCTGAAGGAGTTGGTTAATAGGATTCGATGGAGTTGTTAGAGCATTAAGCTTGAATGTGGCGTTGTTAAACATTAGGTGGTTCTTGATATGAGCCCAATTTGGTGGTAAAGATTAATAGTCTTCGGATGAGATTCCATATAGAGAGGTAGAGAACCCGAACTTAATGATTTGGGTTAAGCTTGAATATAATAAGAGTATACCAATATACTCAGACCTTGGTAAGAGTAGCCCCATTCCATACCCAATCCAGTCGTCATTTGAGGACGAATGATCCCAAGGTGAAGCTGTTGTAACACCCTAGAATTTTTTTTAAATTGAGACTCGAACCATCCTTCGTTGTGAGTAGGATTTTACCGAAGAAATTAAAATTTCTTCAGTGTTTAGGTCACTAGATGTAGTACCTTAAGTTTCAAGAAGAACTCAAGAGAGATTATTCAAGTCATTCCTAAGTTCCTTTAAGTTTTGGGTCAAATTCAAACGACCATAACTTTCAGTATAGGATGATTTAGTTGGGATACAAGGTACCCAATGAAATTTCTTTTAATTATATTTCCAATACCGCCGAGTTTGCTAAGTTTCGAGTTCAGATTAGTGATATATTCCCTTTTGAAGTCATGTTGTCCAATTAAGTAAATTACCCGAAAAGAGTAAGGGGTATTTTGGTATTTTCCTTATCTAATCAAATTTAATTTATTTTAGTAATGTTTTAGGGGTCTAATATTATTAGGTTCAGTTTTATAATCCTAATATACGCCTAGGGTTTTATTTGAGAGTTCAGGAAGAGAAAAGAGGAGTGGATCAAGCGTTCGTCGAGATTCTTACGTGTTGTTGTCAATTTTCGCCATGGGTTTAATCCGTAAAAGGTATGTAAGCATCCATAGTGTTGGGTTTGTTCACCCACACGCCAATCATGTTATTTTCAACGAAATTTAATTCTTGAAGTTGAAAGATTAGAGTTCTTAATGAGTTCTTGAGAAGTGTTCTTGAAGTTCATCCTAAATCTTGTTATGTTGGGGTTTTGATGATGTCTTGAGATGAAAGTGAATTTTTTGAGGGTTGTATTGAGTATATTAGAGTGTACTTATGTTAAGTAATCGAATCAAAGTGATTGGAGAAGAAACCGTTCGATTCTAGGTGAGTTAGGGTGAGAAAACGAGCAAAGCATTCCGTCAGGTCTTCGGAGTTGGGTCCTAGCGCATCATGCGGGCCAGAGCACCTCAATGTATGCTCTGAAGTTTAGGGGCTGGCGCCCCGCGCCACTCATATCCCCAGGGTCGCCTGTCGTATCCCGTTTGCAATCGGTTGCTCTGTTTAAGTTCTTCCGAATGGTACCTTCACTCCTTTACGAATCAAACTACTCTAAGCTACTTCTAAACACCTAAAATTATTCCTAACATGATAATAACCTTGAATTAATAATTAAAATTCAAGGTAGAGTTGAGAGTTTTGAAAATTCTTTCGAATATTCTAAGATAGTCCCTTGAGTCCTTTTGTGGAGTCTTCTAAAACTTCTAGTAGCTTGTTTCAAGACTCAAGTAAGTGAGAATGAGAGTGAGGAGAATGTATTCATGAGTCTACTTTATCATCACGATATCCTTCATATCATTAACCATAATTCTTGAATTTATAATTTACATTCAAGAGAGAGTTAATAGTAGAGTTCAATAAAGCCTTCGAGTTCAATTGTGAATCCTTTGAGATCAACTATCGATTTGAGCTAAGTTTTGAGGAATTAAGTATGAGAATGAGAAGAGTCGTATACTTGAGTTCCATATTGTTATGTAGACCCTTGAGTCGAGAACTTCACAAATTGAGTACCTTTGAGAGGAGTAGTATATTCAAGTTCTAAGTCTTGAGTATTGAGTTCCTAACCCTTCTAAGATTATATTTCTAATCATGGAACTATTACATGTTAACCATGATGTCTTTAAGTTGAGTAGTTCATGACCATAATCCCACATGAACCCTATAAGTCGAACAGTCTTGAGATAAGAAGTATCTTTGAGTCCTTGAGTTGAGTAGTTCATTGCTCATAATTCCACATGAAACCTCTGAGTTGAGCATTCTTGAAATGAGTAGTATCATTGAAGTTCTCTCTTTCCAAGTATTGAGTTCTATTGTGGTTATTAAAAACCTTGCATTGAGTCGTTCACGACTATAATTCGACATGAACCATATTTTAAGAAGTCTTTTACAAACATTTTTACTTTGTTTTAAGTCTTAAGCTTTGAGTTGAGTAAAGAGTAACAGTAAAGTTCATTTCTTCAAAGATTATATGGGAACTAAGTATTCCAAGAGTTAAAAATGTTTTCACATTTGAGCCAGAAAGGAAACACCGATTTCCAAGAGAGCTTTTAAGCTAAGTTATGAGTAATTATCTCAAACCAAAGAAAGAGTTTTGTTTCAAAAAAATATGAGGTAAGTATATTTTTGGCAGTAGTATTGAGCACCGATATAGAATGCGAGTTCATAGTAACTCAAGTATCCATAAACCATGTATCCATTATGGGTAGAAAGGATCATACTTTTTAGGTGATTCCTTAGTGCATTTAAGCATACACTAGTGGATCTACTTAGTTAAGGCGTTCTATCTGATGGCAAAGTATAGGACAGTTCTGGCAGGGTGGGGAAGATGGTGTATCACCACTTAGGCTCATAGTGGTGGTTGTCGGTTAGAGAAACTCCCACAGAGTTATCTTATATTTTGTTATATATAAATTGAGTTGTTATTTTATTCTTCAATACACTGAGTTGATTTCTATTGTTTTAAAAGCTTTCCATATATTGTATGTGTATTTTTGCTTTATATTGAGTTGAGTACCCAGAGTTAAGTATCCAAAGTTGAGTACCCAGAGTCAAGTATCATATCTTTGAATTGAGTATCTAATCTCTGAGTGGAGTATCTTATCCTTAAGTACTTCTGAGTTGAGTAAGTTTGAGTAGTTTTGAGTATCCTTGAGTATTCCTTGAGTTGAGCAAGTTTTAGAAGAGGTAAGCATGTTTCTCTTTTTATCAAGTTTCAAGCTAATGTTATGCTTTAGAATCCCACTTACATGCTCGTACATTCCATGTTCTGATCCATTTAGCCTGCATCCTTTAATAATGCAAATTTAGGTATTCAGAATCATCAACATGAGCTTCATTGATACCACATGAAGTTCCAGTTATCTATGGTGAGCCTCCTTGTTTTCGGAGGATTTTATTTACTTTTCAGTTATATCAGTTGTTAGGATGTCGTGGGTCTTGTCCGGACTTCCGTCTTTGTCAGTTAGAGGCCTCATAGATAGATATTAGAGTTTGAGAAGTTTGTTTCATTTATCTTATTAAATGTATCAAAGGCTTGAGTTGCCTATTGTTTGCTAGTTGAATATTCTATTTTTATTCAGATTTATTCATTTGAGATAAAGATTTGTAAGTGTCATGAATTATATTCAGTTTTTAAGCTTTGTATGCTTGAGTTAGTCTTTCGCTTGTAATCAGCCAAGATGAGGGTTCACTTGGGGACCAGCAATGGTTCTCGAGTGTCGGCCACGTCCAGGGTATAGGCTCGGGTCGTGACAAAAGGTAAAGTTAGATAAATTAAAAATATTAACACAAAAAATGGAGGGAGTCTAAGCTAGCTATGTAATGACTCAGAAGGTCCCTGTAACACCCCAAAAATTTCTAAGTTAAACTCCTAACCATTCTTGAATTGTGTATAAGGTAGTACTAAGAGACTCTTAATTTTCTTAGGTGTTATGGTCAATTCTTTAGTGTGGGAATGATTTTGGATTTCAATTAAGGTGACTAAAAACTCCTAGCACAAAGTATAGTTGAAAGTTTCCTCACCGATTAAGTTTTGATTTAAGATTCTCTTTGGGTCAACTTCAAACGACCATATCTCTTAGAATATAAAGAGTTACGTGGCTCATAAACTATCAAATAAAGGTATTTGAATCTTCTTTCCAAAGCCACCAATTTCACAACAATCCGAGTTTTGAGTAAAATGTTATAACCATTTTAGTAACCAGATACAATGTAGTAACGAATTAGCCGACGGGAAAACATTAAAAGAGGTCTTTTTGTCTTTTTATCTCTAAGAAAACCCTGAACGAATTTCTGGACTAATTAAGAGTAACACCTCAGATTTGAGAAAATAGAAAAATGCAGCTTTCCAAACCTGGTGCAAGAACCACGGAAGCCACCGACGATCCGTGGTTTGAAACATGGTTGGTAGGTGCGGTCCGTCATTAGGCACCAAATATTTATGGTCTCTGACCCCACCTACGGTCGACTAGGACGGTCCGTGGTTGGACCCACAGATAATAGGTTTGAGCGTATGTGAGGGTCAGCAGCCAATTGGAGGGAGTTGACTGGTGGTTAACTTCAAATGGTCATATCTTTTAGCACAAAATGAATTAGGTGGCCCATGACATATCAAATGAAAGATAATTGATTCCTCTTTCCAACGCCACGAAGTTTGCTAAAATCTCACCTCGGAGTAAAAAGTTATACTCATTTTAGTGAAGCCCTGTGGGGCAAAACTTGACCGACGACCCCTACCGATGGTTGGTAGGTCAATTGACGATGCGTATGTCCCTTCGTGGATGAACTTCATCAGCTTTTAAGTTAGTGTCATTTAGGTCTTTTTCCTATGCGTTGGGGCACTTAAACTACGTCGTTAAATGCCTAAACTATGTCGTTACTCAGTTTAAGCCTAATAACTTAGTGAGACATACCCAGAATCTTTATTCTCCAAGATTCATCAAAATTAGAGCAAAAGAAGAAGCAAGAGACGGTAGCTTTCCTAAGAACAACAAACAGGTTTCCTGCAAGTTCCAGCCCCAAAATCGAAGGATTTTTTCGTAGATTTCGTCACCAAGTATGTGGTATTTTACTTGTGGGTTCATTTCATCCACTAGGTCCCTAGAATTCAGTCAGATTCTTGATTCTCTATTTCTTGTTTAGACCTAGTGTTCCTAAAACCTTAGATATTGATTGTGATTTAGCGGTTATAGTGTTCTTAATCAAATTATCATGTTTTCATGAAATTGTTGCTTAGTTCTTTGCATGAAATTCAGAACCCTAGTGGTGTAAATTATCTTAGTTCATGAATTGTACTTGCTAGGTCAGTTAAACAGATATACATGCACTAGTTTCGAATGATACATTGTCAGTTCATAAATGTTGCATTCTCAAATCTACATATCAGAATATTGAGCTATCCAGTATTTCAGTTATATTGTGTCATACACAATTCCAGTTGGGAGTAGGCTTAGCACCGAGCGGACTAGGGTTTAGCGTACCCTCATAGTCCCAGAACTACATGCCCCCATAGGTTGATAAGTTCCATCTGTGTGCATCAGATTTAGTGATCACCATTCATTCCTTTATACCCTTGGCAAGGTATATTTGGTCCTTTTGATGGGGGTGTATACATTGTCAGTTCTAGCTAAGCAACATCTTTGTATATACGCCTCATCAAGAAGAGTCAATATACCTTGCCAGAGGTATAAAGGCATGACTGGAGTGATCACTAAATCTGATGCCCAATAGAGGGGACTTATACTCCTACGGGGGCATGTAGTTCTGGGTCTATACGGGTACACTGAACCCTAGTCCACTCGATGCTAAGTCTACTCCCAACTGAATATGTATATGACACATTATGACTGAAATACAGAAATACTGAATAGCTCAAAATACTGACATGCAAATCTGAGAAAGTAACAATTATATACTGATAATGTAACATACGAAAGTGGAGCATGCATATCTGTTTAATTGACCTAGCATGTGTAATTCATGAACTAAGAGAATCTACACAACTAGGGTTCTGAGTTTCATGCAAAGAATTAAGCAACGATTCCATGAAAACATGATAATTTGATTAGGAATACTCTCACAACTAAATCACAACCAATATCTAAGGTTTTAGAAACCCTAGGTCTAAGCAAGATATAGGAATCAAGAATCAAACGGAATTCTATGGACCTAGTGGATGAAAGTAACCCACTAGTCAAATCCCACATACCTGGTGAAGAAGTCTACAGAGAAATCCTTCAATTTCGGGGCAAAAACTTGAAGAATACTGTTGCTTGTTCTTGGGAGGTTTGGTCGACTTTTTCCTCTTCTTGTTGCTCGAAGTTTGGATGAGTTTTTATGAATAAAGGTTATGGGTATGTCTTACTAAGTTATTAGGCTTAAACTGAGTAAAATGACGTAGCTTAGGAATAAAACGATGAAGTTTAAGTGCCCAACGCATGGGAAAAAGACCTAAATGACCCTAACTTAAAAGTTGTCGAAGGCCACCCACGAAGAGACCTATTGGCTGTAGGTCAACCTACCAACCATAGGTGGGGTCGTCAGTCAAGTCTGCCCAACAGGGCTTCACTAAAATGAGCATTACTTTTTACTCGGAGATGGGATTTTAGCAACCTCGGTGGCGTTGGAAAGAGGATTCAATTATCTATCATTTGGTAGCTCATAGGTAGCTTAATTCCTTTTGTGCTACGTTTTATGACTATTTGAAGTTGACCCAACAACAATTTCCCTCTAACTAGCTATTGACCCTCACCTACGGACCATAGGTCCAACCACGGACTGTACTGGTCGACCGTGGGTGGGATCAGAGACTAAATATTTGGTCCTTAATGACGGACCCCACCTACGGATCATGTGTCAGACCACGGACCGTCGGTGGCTTCCATTATTCTTACACCAGGTCTGGAAAGCTACATTTTTTTCTATTTTCTCAAATCTGAGGTGTTACTGGAGGTTTGCACGATCGTGATGGTCAAACTTAATGAGTTGACCCATTTAACTCAACGCGATCACAAAACTTTGGTCATTGCGATGAGCATTTTATACCCCGGCAGAATATTTTTAAAAATTGGGGTTTCAACTCCATCCCATCATTTTTTGACTTTTGGAATCTTTGATGTGGCGATTTGAACAAGGTTTTTTAGAAGAAACGGTTAGGTAATGATTTCTAACCTTAAATCTTCATTTACCCGTTATTAATGAATTTAAGTGTTAAAATTAGCATTTTTGGAATGATAATTTGGAATTTCTTCAAGAACCCCAAAACTTGATAAAGTGATGATTTTGAGTTAAATTTTTATCCATTTTTGAAATGGTTTTCACCAATAGTTTCGAATGACTTGGATACTGTATTCAGTAATGATTTTCGGGTTCAAACCTCATTTTTGGAATAGGATTTTTGAGTTGATTTGACCCATTTTTCAAAGTATATGATATGGGCGTTGTTATTTCCGTAATATTATTGTGATTACTTGTTGGATTTAATTGTGTGGCCTTGGACATTGTTAGAAAAGGAAAATCTAAAGTCTCAAATTGATTTTAGATTGAATTAAGCCAAATGAATTTCTAAACCTTGTAAAACTTGTGGAATCTTGTATTTCCCTTCATTGTGTATATTGGGCAGTAATGAGAATAAGGTGATGAATGCAATTACTCCACTTGATTGATCTTAGTGAATGAAAAAGGGGAATAAAAGAAAAGGGCAACATGTTGATAGTTGTGTTTTGTGATTGCCTTAATGATGATCCTAATTCGTTGATTCGTGAAATGATTTGATGGCATCATTGTAGACTTGAATTGCTTGAGTTTATTGTATCTTTTTTATGGTGTGAAATTGTTTATTTCCATTGATTTATGTACAC
>JAJONS010045325.1:0-15399 GCA_029582315.1 Solanum tarnii x Solanum tuberosum | reverse complement strand
ATATCGACTCCAAGCTAACATCCATGGAGGAAACATCAACTCCAAGCTAACAACATACTCAAATGCATATATCCGAGGAGGAAACATCAACTCCAAGATAAAGACTTGCTTACACCATCATATCAAGTAGTCTATAAGCAATTTATATTCATGTGCACATAAACATGTAAGAGTCAATCAAATAAACTCATTTTTCTAAAAAAATGAACTTTTCATAAATGATGCATAGTAAGGAAATCATGGAACCATATAAGACACATGACTCCAAATAAAGAATGAACAATGATAAACTCATTAGCTCAAGCTAGAGTAGGAGTAGAAGGAAAAAGATGAGGCTATCGAGACATCATATCGGCCTCTGCATCCCAAGTAGCACCCTTAACTAACTGATTCATCCACAATACTTTCACGGAAGCTACTTCATTATTTCTCAACTTCTTGACTTTTCGGTCTAAAATCTCAACCGGACCTTCCTCATAAGAAATATTCTCCTTAACTCATAAACCTTCTAAGGAAACTATGGATGTCGGATCACCAAGACATTTCTTCAACATAAAGACATGGAAAACTGGATGCCAACTCATTTGGAAAATCTAGCTCATAAGCAACCTTATCAACATTTCTCAATATCTGATATGGGCCTACATATCGGGGACTAAGCTTTCCTTTCTTACCCAACCTCATTACACACTTCATGGGTGAAATTTTCAAGCAAACCCAATCATAAACATCAAACTTAAGATCTGTTCTTCTTACATCGACATATGACTTTTGTCAACATTAAGTTGTTTTCAACATTTCTCTAATAATTGTAGAACTTTTTCTACGGCCTCATGTACCAACTTGGAACCTATTAGCACAACTTTACCAACCTCAAACCATCCTATAGGAGATCTACACCTCCTACCATATAATGCCTCTAATGTAGCAATACCAATACTCCAGTGATAGTTATTATTATAAGCAACCTCAATCAATGGCAAATGGTCATCCCAATTACCCTTAAAATCAATCACAAAGGCCATTAACATGTCTTCAAAAGTTTGGATAGTACGCTCCGCTTTGCCATCGGTTTGGGGTTGAAAGGCCATACTAAGCTTAACACGAGTACCAAGACCCTTTTGGAAGAATTTCAAAATCTGATAAGTAATTTGGGTACCACGACCGAAAATAATGGAAAAAGGTATTCCATGCAAGTTTACCATTTCTCTCAAGTACAACTTAGCATAGTCCTCGACTGAATGGGAAAGTTTGACGGGATGAAAATGAGTCGATCTACTATAATCCAAATCGAGTCATGTTGTCACCGTGTGCAAGGCAAACCAACAATAAAGTCCATATTCACATCTTCCCACTTACAAGTAGGAATACCAATATCTTGGGATAAACCTCCCGGTTTCTAATGCTTTACTTTCATTTGTTGACAATTAATACACTTAGTCACAAATTTTGCAATATCCTTCATAATCCCATTCCCCTAATAAGCCTCCCGTAAAGCACGATACATCTTGATGGCTCTAGGGTGAATGGAATACCATGAACTATGGGCTTCTGTCATGATTTGTTCCAACAAATCATCAATATTTGAAACACAAAAACGAACTTGATATCTAAATATACCATCTCCCCCTTGGGAAAAAGCCTGTACAGATTTCTTATGTACCACTTCTTCTAAGTAAACCAAAATTGGATCATGAACTTGATTGGCTTTCACATCCACCACTAAAGATGATTCTGAACCATTGTGAACCATAACACCACCCTTTGTAGAGTCCATTAACTGAACACTCAATCGGGCCAATCTATGACCATCTTAAACCAATTCTTTCTTATCTTCTTCAATATGAACTATTCTTCCCATGGATAATGACTAAGAGCATCCCCCACCACACCTTTTCGGGGTGATAAAGTGTAACACTCCAGAAACTAGTAGGCTCAGCTAGAGCTTAACAAGAGGGTTAAAGTGGTAAATGTACCTCCCCATACCTTTAAATAAATGTTTTCATGTTAGAACGTGAAGGTTCAAACCCCAAGGACCAACCATGGGTTCTTGAAGAAGACTCTTAGAGGCTGCCTATATAGTGAACCACGGAGGGCTCCCACGCCTCGTGGGTGAGGCCAGGCCTCGTGGGAATAGGTTAATACCTTGAGAACCAAATCTCTGAACCCACACCATGCTTCACCAAAATGGGCCATGGGTCCAACCATGGTACATCAGTGATGGGTCGTAGGTCAATCAAGGAAAACAAACCTCAAATCTTAATACCAAGGATGGACAACATGCCAGGTGAGTCCACCCACGGCCCATAGTCGTGGAATCGTGGATGAGGCCTGTAACTCCCAAAAGACAGTTTCACTTAGCGGAATTATGAGGTTTTCCGGTTATCATTAACGTTAGGTGACATCATTTTGAATTAATTTAGACTAGATTTTTATAATTTTAAGACCCCCAAATTTAATTCAGCTTCTTCACAATTCCAAACACCAAAATCAAAAACAACTTTTCCCCCAAAATTTTCTCTTTAGAACTCCAAGGAAGAAAATGAAGGAAGGTGAAGCTAGGGTTTGAAGGAGAACATTTTCTATTCAATTTTGTTGGAATTCATAGCTAAGGTATGGTAGTCCTTCATCCATGTATAGTCTTCATCCATGGTGTCCTCCAAACTCAATTTCAAAACTAGTAATTCCCTAAAAGCTAGGGTTTTTCTCTCTGTCATGGATTACATTCAAAAAAACAATTCTATTTATTTAATTACATTATATTATTACTGAATTGATGTTTTGTTATGTTTTTATGATGAAATCCCCCAAGAATCCTTGAAATGCCCATATCCCCAATTTATGACCATGTGATGTGGGTGAATTGATGAAAAAAAAGTATTATGAAATTATTCTTATAGTAATTTAGTTTATTGAATCATGTTATAATCCTTGTCTAATGTAGTAATTCTAGATGTGTTGATTGAACAAGATAGACTTACATCCGCTCCGGTGTTGACCTTATCGGAAGGTACAGATCGTTTTTTGGTATATTATGAAGCCTCTAGAGTGGGGTTGGGATGTCTCCTCATGCAAAATGGGAAAATGATTGCCTATGCTTCAAGGAAACTTAGAGTACATGAGAAGAATTATCCTACATGTGATCTTGAATTAGCGACGGTAGTATTTGCCTGGAAAACATAGACACATTACTTGTATGGAGTCCATGTGGATGTTTTCACCGATCATAAGAGTCTCCATTATGTGTTTAGTCAAAAAGACTTGAATCTTTGACCAATAATATGGTTAGAACTTTTGAAGGATTATGACATGAGTGTCCTTTACTACCCCGACAAATCTAATGTTGTAGCAGATGCCCCTAGTAGAATATCCATGGGTAGTGTGGCTCATGTAGATGATGAAAAGAAAGATTTGGTTCTTGAGGTTCATAGATTGGCCTGATAAGGTGTCGAACTAGTAGGTTCCACCAAGAGTGGTGTCATGGTCCATAATTGGTCAGAATCATCCTTTGTGATGTATGTGAAGTCTAAATAAGATGTCAATCCTTTACTCGTTGAGTTGAAAGGGTCAGTACTCAAGAAGTCCGTTGAGTCTTTCTCCCAAAGGGTAGATGGGGTGTTTAGGTACCAAGGTCGTTTATGTGTTCCGGATGTTGACGTTTTCAGGGAATAATTTTTAGAGGAAGATCATAGTTCTCGATATTCTATTTATCTGGGAGCCACCAAGATGTACCGTGATCTACGTGAAGTCTATTGGTGGAATGATATGGAAAGAGATATAGTGAGACTTTTAGCCAAATGTCCTAATTGTTAACAAGTTAAGGTTGAGCATCAAAGTCTAGGAGGCTTGTCCCGAAATATAAGCATTCCTATTTGGAAGTGGGAAGATTTTAATATGGAGTTTATTGTGGGTTTGCCTCGCACTCGTACACAACATGATTCTATTTGGGTCATTATAGATAGGATGACAATATCAGCCCAGTTCATTTCCGTCAAGGTATCTCATTCGGTGGAAGACTATGCCAAGTGATATATAATTGAGAAAGTGAAGTTGCATGGGGTGCCTTTATCTATTATTTCAGATCTGGGTACTCAATTTACTTCAAACTTTTGGAAGTCATTCCAAAAAGGGCTTGGTATGAAGGTTAAGCTTAGAATGACTTTTCATCCCCAAACCGATGGACAAGCGTTCCATCCAAACATAAGAGGATATGTTAAGGGCATGTGTTATACATTTCAAAGGTAAATGGGATGACCACTTCTATTGATAGAGTTTTCCTACAATAATAATCATCACTATAGTATTGGTATGGCTCCCTTTGAAGCCTTGTATGGTAGCATATGTAGTTCTCTTGTTGGTTTGTTTATGGTAGGTGGAATTGCTCTTACTGGTCCTGTATCGTCTTATGAAGCCATTGTGAAAGTTCAGCTCATTAGAGAGAGGTTGAGAATTACTAAAAGTAGACAAAAATCCTATGCCGATGCGACAAAGAGGGACCTAGAATTTGAAGTTAATGATTGGGTCTATTGAAAACTGTAACCCATGAAGGTTGTGATGAGATTTGGCAAGAAAGGAAAACTTAGTTCCCGTTATATAGGCCCATATCAAATTTTGAAACGTATTGGGAAGGTTGCCTATGAGTTGGCTCTGATTCATCCGATATTTCATGTTTCTATGCTTAAAAAGTGTATTGGAGATCCGGTATCCATTATTCCCTTAGAAGGGTTGGGAGTTAACGAAAGTCTTCTTATGATGAGGTTCCGGTAGAGATCCTTAACCGGCAAGTCAAGCGTTTGAGAAACAAGGAAATAGCTTGTGTGAAGGTTTTATGGAGAAATCATTTAGTTGAGGGTACTACTTGGGAGGCCGAGGCCGATATGAAGTCCCGATATCCTCCTCTCTTTCCTTATATTCCTATTCAATTTTTAAATAAGTAGTTCCTCTTGAGTTTTAGTGTTTTAGGAGTCATGTGTTTTATATGACCTTTTCCATGATTTCCTTATGTTATGCACGTTATTGATGAAATTCATGTTTAGTAAGAAAATAAGTTTTCATGATTTATGTTCCGCATATTGTTGTGTTTTTAGTACGAGTTGCCTATTTGACTTCATGAGATGAGTTGATGAACATGCTATATTATGCTTTTGAAGGTAATTGCATAATGGCTCCATGATATTGTGTTGAGCATGATTTTAGTTGGATAAGGTAGTTCCTCATATGAATATGATAAATGTTGAGTTTCATGAATAATGGGTTGTTAGATGTAGTTCCTACTTCCTTATGTTGCAATGATTATCTTTGAGATGGAGTTGAAGTTTCCTCTGAATTGTGCATTAAATTGGTGTTTCATACATGTTGGGCTGCTAGTTTTGAGTCCTCAATTCCTTAAGGTGTTTAGATCTTCATTCAACGACGAATGTCTCCTAGGGGGAGATATTGTAAAACTCCGAAAACTAGTAGGCTAAGCTAGAGCTTATCATAAGGGTTATAGTCCTAAATGTATCTCCCCATACCTTTAAATAAAAGTTTTCTTGTTAGAACGTCAAGGTTCAAACCTCAAGGACCAACCATGGGTCCTTAAGGAAGACCCTTAGAGGCTGCCTGGGCAGTGAACCGCGGAGGGCACCCACGCCTCGTAGGTCAGGCCACACCTCATCGGTGAGGGACATAGGTCATGACCTTGAAAACAAAGTCTCTGAACCTAGACCATGCTTCACCAAAATGGGTCGTGGGTCCAACCATGGTCCATCAGTGAGGAGTCTTAGGTTAAGCCTGCAAAATAAGCCACAAAACCTCAGACCACGGATGGATAGCACGCCACGTGAGTCCACCCACAGACCCGTGGTCATGGAGTCGTGGATGAGGTCTATAACTGCCAAAAGGTTGTTTCACTTAGGGGCATTATAGTGTTTTCTGGTTTTTGGTAACATTAAGTGATGTCGTTTTGTATTAATTTAGACTAACTATATAAAGTTTTAAGACCCCCAAATTTAAGTCATCTTCTTCACAATTCCAAACTCCCAAATCAAAACCAACTTTTCCCAGAAAATTCTCTATGTAGAATTCCAAGGAAGAAGAAGAAGGAAGGTAAAGATAGGGTTTGAAGGAGCACATTTTCTACTCTATTTCATTGAAATTCATAGCTAAGGTATGGTAGTCCTTCATCCATGGATAGGCTTCAATCATGGACTCCCTCCAAACTCAATTTCAAAACTAGTAATTCCCCAAAAGCTAGGGTTTTTCTCTAAGTAATGGACTCCTTTAAAAAAGGATTCTATTGAACCAATTACTTTATATTATGATTGAATTAATCTTTTGTTATGGTTTTATGATGAAATCCCCCAAGAGTCAATGAAATCCCCATATGCCCAATTTATGACCTTATGATGTGGGTGAATTGATGAAAGAAGAGTATGATGAAATTATAATTATAGTAATTTAGTTAATTGAATCATGTTATTATCCATGTCTAATGTAGTAAATGTAGATATGTCTATTGAATATGATATATGGTCATTGAAAGGCAAAGTTTGAGAAGTATCTATGATTATGAGGTATATGTATATGCTTCAAGAACACTTTGAGAGTAAAGTGAATATGAATATGATCTAAGTGTTGTTTTGTTGGAGGTTATCCTCATGTACAAACCAATTTATGAATATGATATTATGTGAAAGGCTTTCTCTCAATATGATGAATCTAGGGTTGGAATGCTATTCTCACCTATTAAATCTATGTGCTATAGAAGGAGTTTTATTGGATTGAGTGTCAAGACATTCTTCGATGAATATGAACTTAAGTCAAGACTTAATATGAACTATGTGGGTAGTTATGCTTAGCACCAAGTGGATGATGATAGGAGATGGAAGCCCTTACCTTAGTAGAGGTCGGGTTTCTAGGAGAAATCTCTTGGGATATAAGCCTTGCCGTTAGTAGAGGCCGGGTTTTATAGTAGAAATACCCTTATCCCATAAACTATTTGCCCTCAAAGATCTTTAGCTAGTTGATCCACCTAAGCTAAGAGTATAGTTCTACCTTAGGCAAGTAGGACAACCTCTTTTTCGGTGTGGGCTACTCACTGGATTCCATGTTAAGCTCATCACATGGTCTATGTCAGTTAAGGCTTATCCCACTATCATAGTATGCAAAAGAATATGAATTATGAACTGTACCTACTCAAGAAGCCTTACTTAGAATGGGTGGGATTATGGGATCTTATTCATGCATTGCACAAGTATGCTTTGAGAGTAATTATGTTTTGTTCCTTTTATGGTATGATGATCTATGGGTTGATTACACTTATGACTTATGCTTCTCTTTTATCGTACAAATGATGCTTTAACTTAGTAAATTGCATGCTTTCAACTAAACTATCCCTTTTAGTATGTTTTCAGGATTTTATCCATGTTTATCATACTTAGTGCATTTTTGTACTAACTTCTATTTTCCAACATTTTCCCAAGTAGAGGGTCTAATTCTCAAAGTGGTCCCCATTGTGGCTAGATTTTGTCTTTGATATGTTCTAGGAGCTTGTTGGTGAGTCCTTATTATTCAAGGAAGGATATTTTCATTGTAGTTCATTTCCTTTTATTTGACTTTTGGATTATGCTGTTTGGGCTGTGACCTTAATTGATTCAAGAATTGTAATAGATGGCTAATTGAGACAAGTCTAAACTTACGCTTTCCTTTATGAAAATTTTGGACTTAAATGCGTTTTTACTCTTTATTGTTCTATTCTTATGTTATGATATGCTAAGCGGCTCACATGGGGCCCTTTCGGGGTTTTATGTTCCTTGTTACATCTAAGAGGTACCCCTGGGTGTTGAGAAACTTGGTAATCAGTGTACAAGGTTTATAACGATTCTTGGTTGATGTCTCATAAACCACGTCTAGTAGAGTCTTGTCAATGAGTGTGAAGCACGCCACGGTAATGAAGGAGAGTCTATAAGATGTTTAGAGAGTTTTACTTATTTCATTACTCTTACTTCTTTCATTACTCTTAAGTCGTGCCTTAGAGTTTAACTCTATAAAAGTCCCTTCCTAATCTTTCCCTTCTATCTTCAGGATATAAATACACGAAGGGCTAACACAAGAAGAATTAAGGGTGACAATGTGAATGAAAAATCTCCTTCTCAAGTTAATCAATCTCCGATTAATCCTTTGGCTTTGTCGGATGTACAGATAAGTTAGGTCGGCTTTTCAAATGTTGGCCGAAGCTATGACGACTCAATCTCAAGCGGTGATGCTCTGGCCAACAGAGATGTTGTGACTCTTGTGAACCCAAATATGAAATTTGCGGCTTCTAGACTGAGGCATTTTGCAAGAATGAACCCTCCCGAGTTTCATAGTTCCAAAGTGGGAGAGGATTCTTAAGAATTTCTGGAAGAGGTTTATAGAACACTTGATATAATGGGGGTGACTTCAATAGAAAAAACGGAGTTAGCAGCCTACCAATTCAAGAGTGTATTGCTCAATTATGGTATATTCAATGGAAGAACAATAGGCTGGTAGGAGTGGGTCCCATACAGTGGGAAGCATTTAAATTTGCATTTCTTAATAAGTTCTTTCCCCGAGAGTTGAAGGAAACTAAGGTGGAAGGGTTCATTAACCGTCCTTAAAGAGGTATGAGTGTTCAAGAGTATTCTCTAAAGTTTACTCAATTGTCAAAGTATGCCCTGGCTTTGGTGGCAAATCTAAGGTATATGTTGAGTAGGTATTTGATGGGTGTCCAGATTGGTAAGAAAATAATGTTGTTTTGTAATGCTTCACGATGATATGGATATCTCACGTCTGAAGGTGTATTCCCAACAAATGGAGGATAAGAAACTCCAAGACAAGAATAGGGAGCTGAAAAGAGCTAGAACCGCTAATGGGAATTTCTCCAATGCTATGTCTGATGGACAACTTCAACCAAGGTTCAAAAAAAGGTTTTCCAACCAAGGTTCCTTTGATGCTTCCTCAATGGTCAACAAGGATAGGGTTTCCAAACATAAACCTCAAGGAGGTGATAGTGGTGGTTCTTATGTTGCTAGGCCTAATTGTGCAAAATGTGGTAGAAAACATGATGGAAAGTGCCTAGTTGGCTCGGATGGGTGCTATGTTTGTGGAAAGAGTGGCCACAAAAGAAGAGATTGCCCTATACTAATGGACAAGGAGAGAGAAGGCAAGCAAGCTCCTCCAAGCGGTTCAAACTTCAATGCCTAATAGCAAAACCACTTATATGCTCTTCAATCCCGAAGTGACTAAAAGAGCTCCCCATATGTGGATACCGGTATGTTAAAAGTCCTTTCTATTGATGTATATGTCTTATTATATCCTGGTGCTACTTTGTCCTTTGTGTCACTTTTTTGTGGCAATGAAGTTTGAAATACTCTCGAAAGTGTCTGTAGAACCTTTTCAGTTTCTACCTTGGTTGGTAACTCGGTCATGGTGAAAAGAGTTTATAGAAATTATCCCATTTGCTTGTCCCATAGAGTTACTTTAGTGGATTTGGTAGAGTTAGACATGTTAGACTTTGATATGATTTTGGGTATGGAATGGATGCATACATGTTATGCCTCAATAGATTGTACGACTCGGGTGGTGATATTCCAATTTCCAAATGAGCCTATTTTAGAGTGGAATGGTGGAAATTCTATTCCTAGAGGTCAATGTGTCTCTTGACTTAAATCTAGGAAGATGATCTCCAAAGGGTGTATTTACCATCTTGTTAGGGTTATGGATGTTGTGTCCGAAACTCCTTCTCTAGAGTCACTTATGATAGTAAATGAGTTTCTGAAAGTTTTTGCCAATGATTTACCAGGTATTCCTCCCGAGTGGGAAATAGATTTTGGTATTGACCTTTTACCGGATACACAAACTATCTCCATTCCTCTTTATAAAATGGCTCCGACGGAGTCAGAAGATTTGAAAGAGCAACAAAAGGATTTGTTAGACAAGGGTTTTATCTGACTGAGTATCTCTCCATGGGGTGCCCCGGTGTTGCTTGTTATAAAAAAGGCTGGGTCTCTTAGAGTGTGCATCGATTAGCGCCAATTGAATAAAGTGATTATTAAGAATAAGTATCCCCTTCAGAGGATCGATGACTTGTTTGATCAATTTCATGGGGCAAGTTACTTCTCAAAAATTGACCTTCATTCAGGGTATTACAATTTGAGGGTGAGAGGGGTTGATATTCCCAAGATGGATTTCCGAACTCGGTATGGACATTATGAATTCCTTGTGATGTCAATTGTCATAACTAATGCCCCGACAACATTTTGGATTTAATAAATATAGTGTTTAGGCAATACTTAGACATGTTTGTGATTGTGTTTATCGATGATATTTTAATTTACTCAAGGACTTAGAATGATCATATTGACTATTTGAGAAATGTGTTGCATGTTCTTAAGTACCAAAAACTCTTTGCAAAATTTAGCAAGTGTGAATTTTGGTTAAGGTCTATAGCTTTCCTTGGTCATATTGTGTGAAGCAAAGGTATTGAAGTAGATCTGAAGAAGATGGATGCGGTCAAGAGTTATCCTAGACCTCCAACTCCTTTCGACATTAGAAGCTTTTTGGGTTTGGCCGGTTACAATAGGAGGTATTTTGAGGGGATTTCCTCAATTGCTTCTCTGTTTATGACTATGACTCAAAAGAAGGCTAAATTTGAGTGGTAGGATGCTTGTGACAAAAGCTTCCAAAAGTTGAAAGATAGACTTACATTCGCTCCGGTGTTGACCTTGCTAGAAGGTACAAATGATTTTGTGGTATATTGTGACGCCTCTAGAGTAGGGTTGGGCTGTATCCTCATGTAAAATGGGAAAATGATTATCTATGCTTCAACAGAACTTAAAGTACATCAGAAGAATTATCCTACCCATGATCTTAAATTAGCGGTTGTAGTATTTGCCTTTAGAGTATAGAAACATTACTTGTATGGAGTCCATGTGGATATTTTCACCGATCACAAGGGTCTTCAATATATGTTTAGTAAAAAAGACTTGAATATCCGACAACGAAGTTAATTAAAACTTTTGAAGGATTATGACATGAGTGTCCTTTACCTCCCGGCAAAGCTAATGTTGTAGCGGATGCACATAGTAGATTATCCATGGGTAGTGTGACTCATGTAGATGATGAAAAGAAAGAATTGGTTCGTGAGGTGCATAGACTGGCCCAACTAGGTTTCCAACTACTGGATTCCACGAAGGGTGGTGTCATGGTCCATAATGGGTCCGAATCGTCCTTTTAGATGGATGTGAAGTCTAAACAAGATATTGATCCCTTATTAGTGAGTTGAAAGAGTCGGTACTTAAGAAGTCCATTGAGGCTTTCTCCAAGGGGGAGATGGGGTCCTTAGGTACCAAGGTCGGTTATGTGTTCCGAATGTTGACAGTTTTAGGTAACAAATTTAAGAGGAAGCTCATAGTTTTCGGTATTCTATTCATTCTATAACTACAAAAATGTACCGTGATCTACGGAAAGTCTGTTGGTAGAATGGTATGAAGAGATATACTGCAGCATTTGTTGCCAAATGTCCTAATTTTCAACAAGTCAAGGTTGAGCATCAAAGGCTGGGAGGATTGCCTCAAAATATAAGAATTCCCACTTGGAAGTGGGAAGATGTGAATATAGACTTTATTGTGTGTTTGCCTCATTCTTCAAGGCAACGTGAATCTATTTGGGTCATTATATACAGGATGACAAAATCAGCCCACTTCATTCTCGTCAAGATTTCTACAATTTTTTAAAGATACGGGGAGGTACATTTACGACTCTAACCCACATGTTAAGCTCTAGCTTAGCCTACTAGTTTCTGGAGTGTTACAATAATTCCCCCTTGAGAACATTCGTCCTCTAATGATGATCTAAACATGTTACACAATTAATGAAACAAAACTAGCAGACAACATGCATGAAACACCAATTTAATGTACAATTCAAAGGAGGAAACTTCAACTCCATTTCAAACATAATCAATGCAGCATAAGGAAGTAGGAACTACATCAAACAACCCATTATGCATGAAACTCAACATTTCTCATATTCATAGGAGGAACTACCATCTCCAACTAAAATCATGCTCGACCCAATATCATGGAGCCACTATGCATTTACTCTCTGAAGCATACTAAAGCATGTTCATCAACTAATCTCATGAAGTCGAATAAGCAACTCATAGTTAATGCACAACAACATGAGGAACATAAATCATGAAAAAACATTTTCTTGCTAAACATGAATTTCATCAAGAACATGCATAACATAAGGAAATCATGGAAAATTTCATATATAACACATGACTCCCGAAACACTAAAACTCAAGAGGAAGCACTTACCTAAAGCTGGAATACTAGTAGAAGGAAATAGATGAGGATATCGGGACTTCATATCAGCCTCGGCCTCCCAAGTAGAACCCTTAACTAAACGATTTATCCGTAAAACCTTCACGAAAGCTATTTCCTTGTTTCTCAATCTCTTGACCTACTGGTCAAGGATCTCTGCCGAAACCTCTTCATAGGAAAGGCTTTCTTCAACTCCCAACCCTTATAAGGGAATAATTGATACCAGATTTTCAATACACTTCTTAAGCATAGAAACATGAAATACCATATAATCAAGAGCCAACTTATTTGGCAAATCTAACTCGTAGGCAACCTTCCCAATACTTTTTAAAATTTGATAGGGGCCTACATACCGGGGACTAAGTTTACCTTTCGGGCCAAATCTCTTCTCACCCTTAATGGATGAGGTTTTTAAATAGACCCAATTATTAACTTCAAATTCTAGATCCCCCCTTCTCACATCAGCATACCATTTTTTACTTTGAGACGTTCTCAAACTCTCTCTAATGAGCAGAACTTTCTTAATGGCTTCACAAACTGATTCGGGACTAAAAGTGTAGTTCCAATTACCTCAAACCAACAAACTGGGTCCTACATCTCCTACCATACAAGGGTTCACAGGGATCCATATCAATACTAGAGTGATGACTATTATTGTAGGAAAACTCTATCAATGGCAAGTGGTCATCCCAATTACCTTTGAAATATATAGCACATACCCTTAACATATCCTCCAATGTTTGGATGGTAGACTCCGCTTGGGCATCAGTTTAGGGGTGAAATGCCTTGCTAAGCTTAACCTTCGTACCAAGCCCTTGTTTGAAGGACTTCCAAAAGTGTGAAGTAAATTAAGTACCCCGATCCAACATAATAGATAAAGGCACCCCATATACCTTCACTATCTCACTTATATACAACTTGGCAAAGTCTTCCACCCAGGCGTCGTGGGTAAGGCCACACCTCGTGGGTGAGGGGTGTAGGTCAAGACCTTGAGAACCAAGTCGCTTAACCGAGACCACACTTCACCAGAACGGGTCGTGGGTCTAACCATCGTCCGTCAGTGAGAGGCCATGGGTCAAGCCTAGAATATAAGCCTCAGGACATCAGAACACTGATGGACAGCACGCTACGTGAGTCCACCCACGGACCTTGGTCGTGGAGTCGTGGATTAGCCGTGTAACTTCCAAAAAAAAAAATCACTTAGGGGCATTATGGTTTTCATTAACAATAAATGACATTGTTTTGTATTAATTTAGACGAACTGTATATATTTTTATGTCCCCAAAATTTAAGTCATCTTCTTCACAATTCCAAACTCCCAAATCAAAACCAACTTTTCCCACAAAATTCTTCCTGTAGAATTCCAAGGAAGAAGAAGAAGAAAGGTAAAGATAGGGTTTGAAGGAGCATGTTTTCTACTCTATTTCATTGGAATTCATAGCTAAGGTATGGTAGTTCTTCATCCATGGATAGTCTTCAATCATGGGGTCCCTCCAAACTCAATTTCAAAACTAGTAATTCCCCAAAAGCTAGGGTTTTTCTCTAAGTAATGGATTCCTTTCAAAAAGGATTCTATTGAACTTATTACTTTATATTATGATTGAATTGATATTTTGTTATGATTTTATGAGGAAATCCCCATATGCCCAATTTATGACCTTGTGATGTCGGTGAATTGATGAAAGAAAAGTATGATGAAATTATAATTATAGTAATTTAGTTAATTAAATCATGTTATTATCATGTCTAATGTAGTAAATGTAGATGTGTCTATTGAATATGATCTATGGTCATTGAAGGGCAAAGTTTGAGAAGTTTCTATGATTATGAGGTATATGTATATGCTTCAAGAACACTTTGAGAGTAAAGTGAATATGATTATGATCTAGTTGTTGTTTGTTGGATGTTATCCTCATGTACACACCTATCTATGAATATGATATGATGTGAAAGTTTTTCTTAAAATAGGATAATTCTAGGGTTTAAAGGCTATTCTCACTAATTGAATCTATGAGCTATGATAGGAATTATGTTAGATTGAGTATCAGGATATTCTTCCATGAATATGAACTTATGTCAAGCCCTAATATGAACTTTTTGGGTATTAATGCTTAGCACCGAGTGGATAGTGATAGGAGATGGAAGCCCTCCCGTTAGTAGAGGTTGGGTTTCTAGGAGAAATCTCTTGGGATAGAAGCCCTCACGTTAGTAGAGGACGGGTGTTCTAGTAGACATCCCTTATCACATAAACTATGTGCCCTCATAGGTATGTAGCTAGTGGATCCATCTAAGCTAAGAGTATTAGGCAAGTAGTACAACCCCTTTTCGGTTTGGGGTAGACACCAGATTCGATGTTAAGCTCAAATGGTCTATGTCGGTTAAGGCTTATCCTACTATGATAGTATGAACAATAATATGAATCATGAACTACTATTCAACAAGCTTTACGTAGTATGGGTGTGATTACGGGATCTTATTCATGCATTGCACAAGTAAGCTTTGAGGGTATTCATGGTATGTTCCTTTTATGGTATGATGATCTATGAGTTGATTACGCTTATGACTTATGCTTCTCCTTTATCTTCCAAATGATGCTTTCACTTAGTAAATTGCATGCATTCAACTAAAATGTCCCTTTTATCATGTTTTCATGATTTTATGCATGGCTATCATACTTAGTGCATTTTTATACTAACCTATATTATCCAACATTTTCCCCAACCGTAGGTCCAGTTATCATGGTGGTCCATGTGGCTAGAGCTTAGATTTGATAATTTCTCTGAGCTTGTTGGTGAGTCCTCATGATTCGAGAAAGGATATTTTTATTGTAATTCCTTTCCTTGTATTTGACTTTTGGATTATGTTGTTTGGGATGTTACCCTATTTGATACAAGAATTGTAATAGATGGCTAATTTAGACAAGTCTAGACTTCTGCTTTCCTTTATTAAATTTTTGGACTGAAATGCATTTTACTCTTTATTGTTCTATGCTTATGTTATGAAATGCTAAGTGGCTTACATGGGGCCCTTTCGGGGTTCTATGTGCCTTGTTTTCTTCTAGGGGATACCC
>JAJONS010045324.1:0-11502 GCA_029582315.1 Solanum tarnii x Solanum tuberosum | reverse complement strand
AATCTTCCGTGTATGAGTTAAAATACTCCATACACAAAATTGTCTACTATATAAGCAATGGACACACATATATACATAATGATCTATTTAAACAAAAATTTATTATATTAAATAAATAACATAAAAAAAACTTTACAAGGGATTAAATAAAAAATACTATAACACAATTTCATGGTTAATAGTATATCCCAACAAAATAGTCAGGTAGTCAAGAGTCTTGTCCCAACACCTATCTTTAGTTAGTAGAGGCTTAATAGATAGACAAACTCAATGAGTCAATTCAGTCTTTTGTATTCAGAAGTTTAAACATTATTATCATTATTCATATTCAAATTTATTTCATACTTTAGTATGAGATATATTTAATTGATTTTAAATGTTCATTTTATAAGGCTTCTGCATGTATGTTTAGTCTTCCGCTCAGTAGTCAGCCAGGCCAAGGGTTCGCTTGGGACCAACAATGGTTTCTGAGTGTCGGCAATGTTCGGGGTGTAGGATAGAGGCGTGACAATCTATATAGGGTAAAACTGATCAAGATCGATAGATAGATGAATCAGAAAGTGACATATGGCGTAAGTGACAAGTCAGACCTGACTAAGAGATTGACACCACAATGTGAGCCCACCTAGCTCCGAAGATGTCAGATAAGGTAAATTTGAAGTTCAACAATTTTAAGGAAATTCATGATTAGTGAGTAGCAATAATGTGTATTAATAGGTTTCATGAGGCTTGATGCGCAAATTTTGTTCTCGTCTTATTTTCATTCACTTATAGAAATTTACTTGCTTATGCTTTGGAATTCATGGTCTCAAGTTATATTTCATAAATTTATCCATTTGTGGACGGACAACTTGTGCATATTTTCTACAATATCTTTTATCTAATAAGTGGGGAAGTGAGTTAAGAGGTGTAGAAATCATTACCCAAAAATCGAATCATCGAAAAAGCACTTTGATTTTCTCTTTCTCTATTTCAGCACTTTGAATTTATAGGGAAAAATGATGAAAGTAACTTTACAATATATTTTTTTCAAAAGAAAGGACATGTCCTCTTAAAACACGCTCGAAACTAGAGAAAAAGTAAATTTTCAGCCTTGCTGATTATGTCAATGTTACTGTCAAACTGAAGAATATTTGTTTATCACTTGATAGAAGGAAAACATCAAAACAAGTTCAACACAAAATACACAATCATTTATTAGCAGTATAGGAAAAAAACACATACTATGTGTGGATTTAAGGAGCTAGATTTTATTTTATTTGATAATCGTGAAATCCCCATGGTTGATAGGACGAATAATGGCCCTTCCTCCCTAGATAAATACCATGCATTTGTCTTGGCTATGGTTACTTTTTCATAATATCACAATAGATAGTTGATAGCATGACGAATTGATCAACACTTGAAATGCATTAAACAATGGTTTTCATCTTTCCCTCGGTGAAACACAACCATACCTAAAGATTTTAACAGCTAATATTCGAAATATAGAACAGAATATTTATGAGCAGTAACAGTACGAATCCACGTCCAAGATATTATGCTATATCCATTTGTGGTTGTGCCACCATTTCTGCTAATATTACACATAGAATTAAGTAGGGCTGAATGTCAGTGCACTAACCCGCTCAAAATATCTTCCAAGGATGTACGAGTGTCCTGAAAAAAGGCCTTAGAAAGGAGCTTCCTACATGGTGGTGGCCATTGCTGATAAGCTAACAACTTGTCTGTTCTGTTCTCCGTAGATATGGATCACCTTTGGAATACTCAGCCTCTGGAAGAGGCACCTGCAATCATCCAAAACTGAAAAGTTAGTGTTATAAAGTAACTTAACTACTTCATGGGTTGTAAACTATGCAGAAAAGTTACAGTCAATCCATGTAAGGGAGCAAGTAATCCATCTTAGAAAACACTTTTGTAATTGAAATAAAAGAAGTAAATCCTAAAATCCTATGTAACTTAAAAGCATCCAATATTCACATATAACAACCGAACTAGAGTTTCAATTAAAACGACATAAGACGAGGTTTTTCATCTCACTTGGTGATACATAACAATTGTACCTAGTTCTGAGTTCAACTTACATACAATTTACCACTCTACTTAGGAACAAGATAAGAACAAATTATATATATATATCAAAGTCCCGGAGCATGATAATTTTGTGTTTATATATAGTTACATTGAAGAAAAATGAAACTAACAGAAGAATCACTAACAAGATCCCAAAATTGTTACATCAGTAGTCCTTCCGGTAGAAAAATGAGACACTAGGCTTTCAATGTAAATTTCCGCGCACCAGATTTCCACGTAGCAGCAGTCATTTTCAGAGTTATTAAAGTCAATAGCGGCAAGATGGAGTGAATCATCCTTTGGATTGTATATTTCTGGGGAAGGAGAGAACATGAAGTCTGTAGTTTTGATGATTGACAAAGAGTCATGATGGTTTGTAGTTGTGATGACTGACAGAGAGTCTTGATGTGTGACAAATCATTGTTTATCATCATCAAAAAGGGGGGAAATGTTGGGAAGTAGGAGAACATATAAAGTAGTTTTGATGATTGATAAAGTGAACATGGTTCACTACTTGTTGTCTTATGTGTACTCTATCAGGTGAACCAGGTTCTCAGACGTGACTGCAGACGACCTGCACAATTATGAGGGATTACGGCAAAGAAGAAAAAGTGAAAAAAAATAAAGAAGGAAAAGAAGGAAACAAATATGGAAAGAAATAAAGAAGGAAAGAAATAAAGAAGTAGCAATTCAAGTAAAATAAGGAAAGAAATAAAAAAGTAACAATTCAAGTCAAATAAGGAAAGAAGTAAATATACACAAGTTCAACAAGGAAAAGGATTTGTTATTCCTTTCCTTGTAGAAGTTGATGAAGGCAAATCAAACTCTATAAAAGGTTCAAGACATTGAAGGAAAAAGTTGAATTTGCATAAACTCAAATCGAGAGAATTTTCCAGCAAAGCCAGAACGATACCTATTGCATATTCACGAAATTTATCATCTTGAGAGCAATAGTTATTGGAGAAAAAACGCAGGGCTTCATCACAGAAACTTAGGGACCAGGTTCACGAGTTTTGTTCCACTCTGAACTATTGAATGTGGAAGTCTGGTCAATTAAAGACTAGGGTTATTAGTCTTTGTTGATTTTTTCTAGGTTTATTATTGAGTTGTAATAATTCCTAGATTGTGTAACAAGAAGTGCGTTTGACTTCTTGGGGAGTAGAGTCTTGAGAGAATTGTAACAAGAAGTGGGTTTAACTTCTTGGAGAGTAGAGTTGTGAGAGAATTGTAACAACAAGTGGGTTTGACTTCTTGGGGGCAGAGTTAAGAGAGAGTTGTGAGAGAATTATAACAAGAAGCGAGTTTGACTTCTTGGAGAGTTGAGTGTTCGATTATAGTTAATCGTTGGAGAGTTAAAGGTACTAGAGTTAGTTCCTTTTGAGTTGTAATCCTGAAAAGGACGTGAATCTTGAAGTTAATAAGATTGTGGTGTGGTCTTTACCTTTCTTGAGTTAGAAAGGTTTCCACGATAAAATCTCAATTTTATTGTGCTGCGACAAAAGTACAAGAACCTGGTTCTTGTATAGGGGTTAGGTTTCTTCAATTGGTATCAGACCAGGTCTTTTCATTAAAAGACTCACATATTGAAAAGGATCAATGGCTGCACCACCTACACCACAAGAAGGAGTTTCTCAAACTCGACCACCATTGTTTAATGGAAAGTATTATGGATGGTGGAAGAACCGCATGATGGATCACTTACTAGGAGAAAACCCAGACCTATGGGAAGTCGTGTTGGACGATCTAACCATACCCATGAAGAATGGAACTAATGGAACCACTCAAGTACCAAAGGATAGGACAGAATGGAATGTTGCGGATAAACATGCAATTCAGAACAATGTTAAAGCAAAAAGGATCTTGATATGCGGAATACGTCCAGATGAATTCAATTGAATCTCATCATGTCAAGATGCAAAAGCAATATGAGAAACTCTGCAAATTGCGCATGATGGAACAACTCAGGTAAAGAAGTCTAAAATTGATGATTTGAACAGACAATACGAACTGTTTCAAATGGCAGAAGGTGAAACAATCCAAGAGATGCACACCAGGTTCACTACTCCCATTAATGAAATCTACTCTCTAGGAGAAATAATTCCCAATGGGAAGGCAGTCAGAAAACTTTTGAGTGTTCTTCCAGAGTCTTGGAAACGCAAAGTAGAAGCCATTACTGAAGCACGTGATATAGATAAGTTAGCTATGGATGAACTCATTGGAAATATCATGACCTATGAACTCAAGAAAAGGAAATTGGAGGCTAAAAGAAGGAGACGAACCCGGTTCTTAAATGCACCACACCAGAAGATTTTGAGGACGAAAACGTTGCGCTAATGACCAAAACGTTCTCAAGAATATTAAAAAGGGGACAAGTGTTTCAAAAAAGGAACTCTCATAAAACCACTAAAAATCCAATAGATCAAGTCTGTCACAAGTGTGGAAGTCCGGATCACTTTATCAAGTTTTGTCCATTAAAAGCTCGAGAGAAAAAGAGGAACAGTGCGGAGAAAGTAAAAGAAATCAAGAATGATAAGTACATTCCCACAAATAGACAAATGACCAATCAAGAAGCTTATCTCTCAATGAAAAGGGCCTTCGCCGCTATGGGGGACTCATCAGAAGAAGAATCTGAGGATGGAGGATTCAAAAATCAATCACTACTTGCAATAGAACAAACATATAAATATTATTTTCTTGCACTCATTGTTGAAACAGATTATGAAGATGATGAAGAAGATGACAAACAAAGCAAGGTAAGACTTCATCACATTAAAGTAAATATTGATTCATATTCTAAAAGAGAATTAGAATCCCTATTGAGTACTCTTATAGATGCATATCAGTCAATCAGTTTTGAAAGAGAACAAATGATGGAAAACTATGCATCTTTAAGAGAAGAAAATGACAATCTTGAGAAATACAATCAATGTCTTCAAAATAAATTAAAAGAACAGGTTAAGACCTCAGAGTTAAGTCACAAAGGCAAAAACTCTGCTAGTGAACTTCAATTAGCTCTGGAAGAAAAAATAAAATAGTTAACCATAAATTGTCAGGTCTTAACTGAAAGAAATAGGTTGCTACAAGAAAATCTTGATCATACCAAACTTGATCTGGAATGAAATCTTAGATGGACCAGGTCCTCTGAAATTTTAACTCAGATTCAAGAAAGGCAAACCACCAGTCGAAGTGGGATAGGTTTTAGAAAATAGAATAATCTTGTAGCACACACTATTCACATGTCTAAAAGTTTATGCACTCACTGTTGAAACTCAGGTCATTTAAAGAATCAATGTAAAGTTCTATTTGAGGCCTTTCAAAAAAATATTAAGTTCACCAAAAAGGAAAAGGCTGAAACAGTTAAGAACCTGGTTCCAAATAAAAATGCTCCAGATAAAAGGTTTTCTTATTTTCCCTTATGGTCTAGAAGAAATCTTATTCATCCTTTTACTCACAAAAAGGGGCCCAAGCTAATCTGGGTTCCCAAGACTAATCTTTGACTAGTGTTTCAGGTGAAGGTGAGAGGGAAAAGGTCAACTTGATACATGAATAGTGCATGCTCCAAAAAGGTGCTAAAATGGTAGAAAATTTCCTCTCGCTCTTTGATTTTCAAGGCGGCAGTGAAGTCCTTGGAAAGGATAAGAAAAAAGAAAGTGACATGATATCAAACACCTTTGATTATGCAAATTTAGGGAACATTGCAAATGAACCTGGTTCACATCTAACAATCATTAATGCACCTGCAGCAGGAGTTACTGGACTAACATATGGTCTTGGAGATATGGGGAATAATAGAGCAATCAGGACACTTAGAGTATGGTACATCTTCTGGGGAAACTTCGTTGTGTGAACTTGGTCCTTGTTATTCATTGGAAGTTATTGAAAATTGATAGGACTTGGTTCTCTGTTACTCAGCTTGAGATTCCTTTGATCTGGGAGAATATGATGATGCAAGCATACTCATGAAGGCCAAAGTCTGGTCTTGTCGAAACAAGTTGATGCATTATCATGATTTCCTTTAATAATTGGCTAGTAAACTAATAACCTTATGCTTGAGTAATTATACAATGAATATCTACTAACTCAGTCTCGTACTGTAACAGGTACACACTCCAGGCACATCTCAAACAATGTTTAGAAGGTCTGCGGATATTATCCCTACTCTTTTGCTAACAACATTAAGTAAATCATTGAGGAACACACAAAAGGGGAACCTGGTTTCTCTGTAATACTCAGGTATGTACCATCATTTTTCAATGCATGAATTTTCTGAGTTTGTGTCAAACATAAGCACTAGTGAACCTAGTCGATCATCAAAATCCAACTCCTTTAAAAATCACCAAGAACCCTCTCTTTGACAATAAGCATCATTCAATCCCAAACCGCTCTAATGATGAAAACCTTAGTCTTGAAGCCACTCATTCTTTAATTCAAGAGGAACTTTGCTTTACCTCTCACATCTGAACCAGGTTCACAAATTCCAAATTGATATTCCATCCATTCCAAGTGTATAACCAGTTTATCTCTCAGGAAGAACAATTCTCATAGGAATAAACTATTATCGGTGCTTGCCTTCATTATTGATAAACACATCTCTATTGCACCAAAATGTGATGAATCTCTTACTTATATTTGGTACTCCTTCGAAATGTCATCAAGAAAAAGGCTATCCAAAAAAAAGGCCATGGAGGAGTGAAAATGTTATGGAGTATAATTAAAAAAATAAATGAAAAGTTCAGAAAAAAAAAAGAGCTCCATAAATCATTTGTTATTGGTCCTAATGCTTGAGAATACTAACATGGCCTTCTTAAATCTGATTATGCTTAATTGATGATGGACCTCATGTTGCTCTTGATGAAATTTCACAATCTAAGAAAACTGATCAAAATGAAGGAGCTGGTGCACAATTGGCATACTAAAAAAATTATTAATGGCAGTAAATATCCCTTTCCTCCTCACTTTAGTAATATTCGTCCCAATCCTTATCCTCAATTTTTTTCAAACTCTCTCTCTCTTTGATGTGCTTATGCCTGTCTCAGACTCATGATATCATATGCCTTTGATTTAGGGTTCTAAGGGCTTAAATTGGTGCATATTTGTTTATTTTGTTTGTCATTGAAGATCTTGATTATATGTGAGTTTAAGATGGCTAATATCCTCAGATTAACTTACTTTATTATTAGCAGAAGTGTACTTGAAAGTGTTGCCCAAGTGGCCATGAGTTAAAATGATATTGCACTCATTGAATGTTAATTGAGTTATTTGGTTATTGGGTTTCAATGATGCCAAAAGGGAGAAGTTATATAATGTGGGTTAGGGACATATTATGCATAGTTTGTCATCATCAAAAAGGGGGAAATTGCTGGGGAATGAGAGAACATGAAGTTTGTAGTTTTGCTGATTGACAAAGAGTCATGATGGTTTGTAGTTGTGATGACTGACAAAGAGTCTTGATGTGTGACAAATCATTGTTTATCATCATCAAAAAGGGGGGAAATGTTGGAAAGTAGGAGAAAATATAAAGTAGATTTGATGATTGATAAAGTGAATATGGTTCACTACTTGTTGTCTTATGTGTACTCTATCAGGTGAACCAAGTTCTCAGACGTGACTGCAGATGACCTGTACAATTATGAGAGATTGCGGCAAAGAAGAAAAAGTGTAGAAATAAAGAAGGAAAAGAAGGAAATAAATATGGAAAGAAATAAAGAAGTAGCAATTAAAGTCAAATAAGGAAAGAAATAAAAAAGTAACAATTCAAGTCAAATAAGGAAAGAAGTAAATATAGGCAAGTTTAAGAAGGAAAAGGATTTGTTATTCCTGTCCTTGTAGAAGTTGATGAAGGCAAGTCAAACTCTATAAAAGGTTCAAGACATTGAAGGAAAAAGTTGTCTGTGCATAAACACAAATCGAGAGAATTTTCCAGCAAAGCCAGAACGATACCTTTTCCATATTCACGAAATTTATCATCTTGAGAGCAATAGTTATTGGAGAAATGCAGGGCTTCATCACAGAAACGTAGGGACCAGGTTCACGAGTTTTGTTCCACTCTGAACTATTGAATGTGGAAGTCTGGTCAATTAAAGTCTAGGGTTATTAGTCTTTGTTGATTTTTCCTAGGTTTATTATTGAGTTGTAATAATTCCTAGATTGTGTAACAAGAAGTGGGTTTGACTTCTTGGGGAGTAGAGTCTTGAGGGAATTGTAACAAGAAGTGGGTTTGACTTCTTAGAGAGTAGAGTCTTGAGAGAATAGTAACAAGAAGTGGGTTTGACTTCTTGGGGGTAGAGTTAAGAGAGAGTTGTGAGAGAATTGTAACAAGAAGCTAGTTTGACTTCTTGGAGAGTTGAGTGTTCGATTATAGTTAATCGTTGGAGAGTTAAAGGTACTAGAGTTAGTTCCTTTTGAGTTGTAATCCTAAAAAAGGACATGAATCTTGAAGTTAATAAGATTGTGGTGTGGTTTTTACATTCCTTGAGGTAGGAAGGTTTCCACGATAAAATCTCTGTTTTATTGTGCTGCGACAAAAGTACCAGAACCTGGTTCTTGTATAGGGGTTAGGTTTCTTCATATATCATTATATTAGTTGATGCAAAACCAACCACAATTTCACCTTTATTTGACATGAAAAATGGAAGAATGTGCGAAAATAATGGAAGGACTTGCGAAAGTAGGGAATAATCATACTTGATGGTTAATATCTTTGTCCAAGATTTTTTCATAACCCAAAGAGACACACATTTTCCCCAATTATTAACATAGCCACAAAGATCACTGCCATATAGTCCCAATTGCAAATCGTAGTTTCCTTCTCTGTGAGGTGGTTGCTCCATCTTTTCCAATTTCTCATTGACCAAATCAATATAAAATATGTTAGGATCACTAGAGTCATTGTCGCACCCTATTTCGAACCGGCCGAAACAGTTCACAACATAATACGGCTGTCACTCTGATTTTGGAAAAATATTGTTTTTGTTTTAGAGTCGCCACCTAAATTTTAAGGAAAATATTAGGAAAACCATTTTTATGTAAATGTAAACTCTGTTTAGATTTGTGAAACCAGTGAGATTCTGAGTAAGGGTTTTGGTTACTCGAGGGGAAGGTGTTAAGCACCCCTCAGAGCCTATCCGAGGATAGTCCTTAAACTCAATTTAGGAAAATATGATTAGGAAAACTTGTTCATTTATTTGCTTTAAAAATCAATGATAAGATAGTTTAAGAAAAGAGTAAAATACAAGGTACGACATATATATGTCTTATAAAATAGATTTAATAGTAATATTTTATCATATTGTAAAAATAAATAAATATACTTAAATGTATGATAAATTTATATGTAAAAATAGATGTATCTTATTTGAACTTAATTTAGATGTATAATTGTGGAGTTTAAAGGATGTAAATTTTGTTGTTTATTTATACATAGAATTAAGACATAAAAATAAAATAAGATTATAATCGGGTTTAAATATATAGAGTGATATGTGTAAAAAATGAAAGTTTAATGAAATAAATAATAATGATACTAAATGTTAAAACATTATATAAAAGTTTGTGATCTTAAATATGTTTATTATAAAGTGTAGTATATACATGTAAGTTTTTTTAAACATGTGAACACTTATTATTCATTTACACGTATGGACAAATTGACGATAGATTATATGTAGTGAAGTAATATGTATATTTAAGTGTAGGCATTTATAATTTATAAAAATAAATAAATAACATTAGTAAAAGAGATAGTAGATAATACTAGATTATGTGAAGAAAATATAGAATATATACCTTTATATGTATGACATGTATGTACCTTGTATTTGAACCTGTTGGCATATCTAAAATTTGAAATGGCATGTTAAAAGATTAAAATGTTTTTAGCAATGTTTGATCCAAAAAAAAGACTAGTCAATACATTTTATAAGGGGTGATGTAAAGAGTATAAAAATAGGCCTAACTATCGAGACTTATTCTACAATTATATTTTTTTTTGTTGACAAAATATATAAGCCTATTTTCCTAAAAAATATATATATTCTGAAAGGGTGATAATTTTAGCCTTATATATCGCTAAAGGTGATTATTTTATCCTTATGTATTTCTAAAGGGTAATTGTTTTAGCTTTTATAACTAATCTCAAATTTAGTTAGAAATTCCAATTTATGAGTTTTATTTTTTCCTACTTAACACCTAAATGAAAATTATTTCACCCTTTAAAACTTCAATTGAGAATTTTAGATGATAAGTTTTCCTATTCCTTAAAATAAAGGCCTAAGTCTATATATATTTCTTTTCCCCCATTTTTAAACACTAAACGAATAATATTTTAACCTTTCGAAAACTTCATTTGGAAAACTTTTAAAACTATAAGCCCCCTCTTTTCAACTTAAAAGGCCTGAAAGAATATTATAAGTAAAAATGTTAACCCAATTTTTAAGAGAATATCTTTTGTATCATTTGTTCTAAATGTGTCTCAACTAAAATCATAAACAAATAATATCAGTTCACGTAAAATGAGCTTCAAAAATAAAAGACAAACAATATATCAAAACTTGCAAGTAAAGGTTAGCCAATATATCCAAACAATATAGTTAAAACTCGAAAAGAGAAAGGCTAAGAAATATTGGATTCCTAATTTGCGAGATTCCAAGCATCGCGATGATCCTAATTGCTGTTGGCCTAATGTTTTAGGCCAATAACGAGTTTCAAAGTAGAAACTCCAGCTCTCCGGTCGTACATGAGACATAAGAAAAATAAAGAGATAAAGATTAGTGTCTTAATTCTAGATGAGTTAAATAAAAATGAGTATTATGCTTCTAAGGATCAAAAGCAAGTCAGATATAATATATTTATACACAAAACCAGTCTTGGGAGGCCAGAAAACGATGTCCTCAATGACAAACTAAAATGTGTCTATACCCTCTCGTGCATGCTTTGAAACAATATCATGCTTAAGTGCAATTTTATTGGGGCATGTGATACTATCTCTACATATTATAAAATAGAAAGGTTCTACCAACCCTACTACTCTAGGATAAAATTTAGACATTAAACTGCGTTAAGCTTATAAAATATTACTAGTTTCTGAGCACGTGCTTCGCACGTGTGTTTCATGTGAATTTTTATAGATACGTTAGAATGACTAAAATTTCATGAAAATATATATGTAAATTGTAATGAACAATAAAATGCAACAATTACAAAATAAGTATAAAGACTTACGACAATTAAACATTCATAGAAAACTAAATTAAGAAGTCTAATAGAGAAAAAAAGAAGACAAAAAGAAACAGATTTAAGAAACAATACAAGGTAGACATTATTCTTATAAGACTGATACATATATAGATGAAAAAATAAGTACAAAATTAGTACATAACTCTCCGAGTTCTTATCGATTCCTTCCATATCCTATCAAAATTCAAGAGTCTT
>JAJONS010045323.1:0-18066 GCA_029582315.1 Solanum tarnii x Solanum tuberosum | reverse complement strand
AACAGTATCGTTCTATTGTGGAGGTAAGAAAATATGTATTCAGGGGTTTATAAAGAAACCACCGAAGTAAAAGAGGTAAGCTCTTACATTATTTGCATTTTGTTGGACTACTATAGCTTGTTTGACTAAGTTTCTTGTGCACATACATATATATATATATATATATATATATATATATACAAGAAGTATTTACCTAGTCTTACCTTGAATTTCTGCAAGAAGAGATTTCCATGAAGACCTCCTAACTGTATGTCACTAACTTTTATTGTCATGTTAAGACACAGAGACATTTACATCATTATTATTATAATTTTCTTATTGATCCAAATGTTTGGGTTATTAAAATGTACTCCATGAAAAAAAGGCTTAACGTTCCATCTTGAAAAGGAAGTCTGCAACAAATAAATAGAAAAGCAAGAACTATGGCAAGAGGGAGGTCAAAAGGTTTATTGGTGAAGTAATGAATAACCTCATTAATATGGATGTCAAACACAAAAATAACAATGTAAGTTAATGTTACGCTAGCTATTAGACAATGGTTTTTATTTTACAAAAATAAAACACTATAGAAAATATTGGAATTAGAAATTGATAAATCTCATCATTAGATTAAAAAGAGTTATCATTAAATAATCTTATTTTATAATGGATTAACACTAAATTATCAAAAAATACTTGTTAGTTATAAGCTATTTGGCAACTAATTTTGTTGTTGCACTATCTCATTTTGGTCATTATTTTTCTAAATATATTTTATGTATTCTTACAACATTAATAATTTAAAAATGGAAGGATGTTGGAATGACAAACGAAGATTCCTCCTTGAAAAGAAAAATAAATTCTTCAATTTTGGAGGGAAAGCCGGGAACAAAGGACCAAATAAGAATATTATTCACACCAAAGGAAAAATACAAGCGAAAATATTTTCTGAAAAACCTAAATTGGTGTTGGCATCTCAAGGTTCAACAAATTGTGGGAGGTCTAGTTGGCGACAACGACAGAGCTAGTAATGCTGCAAACGGTGGCAACGACGAAGCAGGGAGATGTCGCGGAGATGATAGTGGTATAATTTGAATATACCAACATTGCTTTTTCCATGTTTTCAGAAAATAATTTAGTTTTGTTAGTTAAAACTATGTAACGACCCGAACCATTTTTATTTAGAAGGAACAAAAAATTCGGGGAAATCTGGGCCACTGTCCCGCCAGAGCGGGCCAGATGCCGCTAGGGCGGGATAAGTTGGTGCCATAGCGGGATAGGCGAGGAAGAACATAAATTATGAGAAATCCTATTTTCTCCATCTTCCTAAAATACCTAAATAAGTCGTAAAACACCCTAAAAACATCAGAAAAGCTGCTCTAAGCTTGGGAAGGGAGGAGAAGGAGATTTCTAGAGTGAGGATGGGGAAATCTTGTGGATTCTTGGACAAATCCACCGTCGTGAAGCCTGGAAAACTGGAAAAAAAGTCAAAACTCCGTACAACTGCTTGACGCCAAGGTAGGCTAGGTTTTTACAATCGAGTAGTTATAAATTTTTGCTTACTATGTGATAAATGTAAATCAATGGTAGGGTTGTGTGTAGACCTTCGTGCACTAAGTAATTTCCATGAATAATCTCTAGAATTCAAAGTATGTGGGTTTATGCATTGTGAGGAGGAATTGGTGAATTGTTAGGAGCCCAAGAATATGCTATCATGGATAGAATTGGGTCAAGAATAAGGATATGAAATAAGGAGTGGAACTAGATTATGAATGTATGCTACATCTGATAAATGGAGGTGATTAAATAAAGGGTTTATGACGAATTGTGATTAAACCCTAACAAGAAAACATAAATGATGAACTAAGGTTGAGTACGCTCGATTTATTATATATATATATGTTAGGGATCGAGGAGTAATTCGTAGGTAATGGTTGTGATTCTATGATTGTGTGATGTATTCTTGTTCTTGCTTCATTGTGATACTTGTATATGTATGAATGTTGCAATGTTGATCACAATTGTTGTAAATGATATAAATGGATGATGATTTCCATGAAATTATGACTTATATGTATGATCTTGATGATATATTTGTGATTGTGATTGTGGAGTGGGAATGGGATCTGTTGTCACGTTTCGGCATAATTAACTGGGATCGGTTGCCACGTTACGGCATAACTATTGGATCGGTTGCCATGTTCCGGCATGCTAACTGTTTGGGTTTGGATTTGGGTTCCATGAGAGGACCAATGATGTGATATAAAATGTGAAGTTGTTTGTTGTTCGTATAAGTTAATAATATGGTATATGCTTGACATATGCTTGTGAGTATAGTGTCGTATTGACTTGTATATATTGTACTTAGTGGGGACATGATGTGACAATTTATAATTGGGTTGTTCGGGTGTTGTAATGGCGAGAGTAGAGTTAGTGTATGTGATGGACTATGCTTAGGTGGATTTCACTTAGGGGGAAAGAGATTAGGTTTAGTGTTAAGAAAGCTTGAATTAATGTATTATGTGACTATGGTTGGTAATGTGGTGAGGAAGCAAGGGTAGGATATGTACGGTAAGTTGAATTGGTGGTGGTTGTACTTGGGTTTAGAATGGTTAAGCTATGATCAAGAATCCGGAAAGTTAGGTAATTGAAAAGTAGGTTAGTAGTTAGAGTACTAGTGTGATTTGGAGGTATTCCAAGAAAGGGCAAAGGTTGAGAAGCAGGCGGTTATTTCATGATCCTACTACTTGGTCTCTTATGTTATGTGGTGGGTGTCGGGTTGGCCGATGATGCCTACCAGTGAGTGTGTTTTGTACTCATACTACTCTTGTTATGTCTTTGACATAATATGGATGCAGGATTGGTGGCGTTTCATTAGGTGAAGACGAATCCAACAACTTCTATTCTTGTGGGAGCTGTGTCTTTTATTTATCTTGTCCAGTTGTACTTTTAGTAGTTCTTGTACCTGTTTAGACTAGATTCATGGGAGTTGTTTAAATTACCTTACAAGTGTAGATAATAGTGTGTCCAAGGATTTAAATTATAAAATCATAGTATATTATTATATTTATTCCTGTTTTAGTTAAATTCCGCATGTTTAACTATTAGAATATGAGGGTTCTCCTACTTAGGTGTTAGAGTGGGTGTCCGCACGATCCGATGGGTTGGGTCGTCACAAACTATTTGTCCCCTAAGTGTTTCATGAATTTTTTGAAAAAAATCACTCTGAGTTTTGTTCTATCTGTAACATATGGGTTTTCTGGATACAGGATCTTAATTGCTCTATTTTTGCTATAATACAATGTCTATTTTGATAGTTGTTATTATGTGTTGTTTCATAATGTATTGTATTATATTGTACTGTATTGTTTGTATGAATACATTGCTTGGATAAATTGTATCATTTAATGTCTTTATATAATGTCACACTAACACTCCGGTAGGAGAACCACTACTACAACCCAAATCCAGCGATTAATCCAAAGCCAAGGCATTTAATATAGGAAAACAACAATAAAAGCTAAAAACCGAAGTTCCCATAAACTTCAACAATTGATCTAACAACTAACAATGAGGAAGATAAACCTAGAACCCGAAAGTCAATGTACCAAAATATCTAAACAAATGATCCAAGTCTGAACAAGAAGGGATACATCCCCAAACTAATGAACTAATCAACTAACTAGAACAAATATCTATGTCCGGAAATGATGGACATAGACGAAAGAGAATCCCCTGGCAGCCCGGAAGAATTACACACCCTTGAATTAGAAGCAATGATCACAGATCTTCTAAGTGAGGTCTATCAGTAGCCGCTTGAAAATACCCTGTACTCAACAAAATAAGAGCAAGTGCACTATCAGTACACAACCACAGTGTACTTGTAGGATCACGCGGCTATCCCACTAGTGCAACATAAACAAGTCAAAAAACATTATAATCACATGCATATATATAAACATTTACAACATCATTAACATGAAGAATCAACAACACATTTCACATTTATCATCACATCATTGGTCCTCTCATGGAACCAAAACCCAAATAGTTAGCATGCCGGAACGTGGCAATCCGATCCATATTTATGCCGGAACATGGCAATCCAATCCCATATTTATGTAGGAACGTGTCAATCCGATTCATGATAATTATGCCGAAATGTGGAAATCTGATCCCATTCACACACCACAATAAAAAATACAAGTATATCATCAAGATCATACATTTAAGTCATGATTTCATGCTAATGATAATTCATCTATCTCATTTACAACAAGTGTGGTCAACATTGCAACATTCATACATATGCAAGTATCATAATGAAGCAAGAACAAGCATACAACACAGAAACATAGAATCACAACCATCACTTACCTCAAAACAAGCTTGAAACCCTAAGAAACTTGATTCTTCCCTTTCCGGATTCATTCTGCTTGTTTTTGGTCTACAAACAATCAATATAATACGGAAATCAATAAACAATCATTAATTACCTGGATTTCTAACAATTCTATGAACCCTAGATCAAACCCATGATCCCAATCGACAAACAATTGGAGATACTTGTCTCACATGTCCCTCTCGGTTTCCCAAGTAGCATCTTCAATTGGACGATGCTTCCATTGAACCTTCACGGACTTAATCTCCTTGGTCCTCAACTTACGCACATCATGATCAAGAATTGCAATCGGTTCCTCCTAATATTGGAGATCTTTGTCTTACACAATTGAGTCCCACTTGATGGTATAATCCCCGTCGCCATGATACCTATTCAACATGGACACCCAATATATTATGTGGTAAAGACAATGTATACGCTACCGGTCTCACATATTCAAGAACCTCAAATGGACCAATGTATCTAGACTTAGCTTACCCTTCATACCAAATCTCATCACCCGTTTCATAGGTGATACCTTAAGAAGAACATTTTCACCGGTTTGAAACGCCATGTCTCTCACCTTATGATCCACATACTTCTTTTGCCTACTCTGGGCTTCTAAAAGTTTAGCTTGAATACTCCTAACCTTATCTTGAGCATCGCTCACTAAATCAACCCCCAATGGTTTCACTTCTGCAGCCTCAAACAAACCTATGGGTGATCTACATCCCCTCCCATAGAGTGCCCCGAATGGTGCCGTGTCAATGCTGGAGTGATAACTATTATTATAGGAGAATGCACACAAAGGTAAGAACTTTTCCCAATGACCTCCAAAATCAATCAGTCATGCCCTCCCCATGTCTTCCAACACTTCCATAGTCCTTTTCGATTGTCCATCCGTCTATGGATGAAATGATGTACTAAAAGTGAGTTGTGTTCCCCATTCATCCTGCAATTTCCTCCAAAACTTGGATGTAAATTGGGTACCACAGTTTGAGATGATAGTAAGGGGCACTCCATGCAACCTCACTATTTATTTCACAAACACCTTAGCCAATTGTTTAACATTATAATCTGTTCTTACCGAAATGAAATGGGTTGATTTAATCAATCTATCCACCACTACCCAAATAGAATCAAACTTCCTAAAAGTCTTGGGAAGCCCAACCACAAAATCCATGCCTATTTTTCCAACTTCCATTCCGGAATTGGCATTCTTTGAAGTAAACATGTAGGCCTTTGATGTTCATATTTCACTTGTTGATAGTTCTAACACTTCGCCACAAACTCTGCTATGTTTATCTTCATGCCCAACCATCAATAAATTCGCTTCAGATCTCTATACATCTTGGTCACACCCGGATGAATAGTATATCGCGAACCATGAGATTTTGCCAACAATTTCTCAATGAAACCATCCACTCTAGGAACACATAATGTTCCTTTTAAATTGAGCACACCATCCGCATCAAGAATGGTCTTTTGTTCTTTACGAATCACGATCTTCTCTTAGAGCTCCTTCAAATTTTCATCCTCAAATTGTTTTGTGTTGATTTCTTCAATGAATGTGTCCTTTACTTTAATACTAGCTAACACCCCACCTCATTCTGAGATGCCCAACTACATGAACTTAGACTCTAAGGTTTGAATTACCTTAGCTAAAGGTCGCTTGGATACACTCAAGCAAGCTAAACTACCCATACTCGCCGTTTTCCGACTCAAATTGTCTACCACCACATTAGCCTTGCCCAGATGGTATTGAACGTTCACATCATAATCTTTAAGTAACTCTATCCACCTTCGCCGTCTCAAATTCAGATCCTTTTGAGTTAATACATGCTGCAAACTACGATGATCAATAAACACTTCGCACTTGACCCCGTAGAGGTAATGCTGCCAGATCTTAAAAGCAAACACTACCGTTGCCAACTCTAAATAATGCGTTGGATAATTCCTCTCATGAACCTTCAATTGACGCGAGGCATACGATATAACACTTTTATCCTGCATCAACACAACACCCAAACCAGAATGTGAAGCATCGCAATAAATAATAAAATATTTACCTTTATCCGGTAATGCTAGGATAGATCCAGTGGTCAAGAGAGTCTTGAGCTTTTGAAAGTTCTCCTCACATTTTTCAGTCCATTCAAATGGTATATCTTTTTTGGTCAAATTAGTCAAGTGTGTGGCGATAGAAGCAAAGTTTTGCACAAACCGACGATAGTAGCTAGCGAGTCCCACAGAACTCCTAACTTCCGTCACAGAACTAGGCCGAAACCAATTCTTAACCGCCTCAATCTTTTGAGGATCTACCATTACCCCTTCTCTTGAAACTACATGCCCCAAAAATGTAACCTATTTCAACCAAAATTCACACTTTGAAAATTTAGCATATAACTTTTGTTTCCCAAGAACACCCAAAACAGTACGAAGATGGTTGGCATGCTCTTCTTCACTTTTCGAATAAACCAAAACATCATCAATAAAGACTATCACAAAGGAATCAAGATATGGCTTGAACACCCCATTCAGTAAACTCATGAAAGCTGCAGGCGCATTAGTTAAACCAAAAGACAAAACGAGGTGCCCATAACGAGTTCTAAATGCCGTCTTAGGCACATATTCCAGTCTAATTTTTAATTGATGGTAACCGGACCTTAGATCAATCTTAGAGAAAACCGTTGCCCCTTGCAATAATTCAAAGAGATCATCTATTTTAGGCAAATGATACTTATTTCGAATAGTGACTTTATTTAATTGCCAGTAATCTATACCCATTCTCATGCTATCATCTTTTTTCTTAACAAACAAAACTGGAGCACCCCATGGAAAACCACTAGGGCGGATAAATCCCTTATCAAGAAGTTCTTGGATTTGATCCTTAAGCTCTCTTAATTCTGTCAGAGCCATGCGATATGGAGGGATAGAAATGGGGCACGTACCAGACTCTAAGTCAATGCAAAAATCTATTTCTCTATCTGGAGGAATACCAGGCAAATCATTTGGAAACACTTCACTAAATTCAGACACCACAGGAATAGACCCAATGGATGGAGCCTCAATCTCAACATCCCTAACATGAGCCAAATAAGTCAAAGAACCCTGCTCTACCAGTTTACTATCCCGGATGGAGAATATAATCTTAGCTTGCTTAGGTTTGTACACCGCTTCCCACTCTAATTTTTCCCTTCCCGAAAATTCTAGAGTTACAAACTTAGTATTATAATTAAGCACATCATAATAGGGGGACAACCAAGTCATGCCTAAGATTATGTCAAAGTCAATCATATACAAAATCACCAAATTACCCCAAGTCTGAAAACCCATAAACACAATAGGACAAGGAAAATAGACATGGGTACCTATGACTTACTCTCCAACTGGGGTACAAACACGAATAGGGGTGTGAAGAATATCACAAATCATCTCAAAATCAGAGGCAAATATCATAGATACATAAGAATAAGTGGAACCCGGATCAAATAACACATTAGCCATCCGGTCACAGACAAGAATAGTACCTGTGATCACCGTGTCAGATGCCTCTGCCTCATTTTTGCCCGGAAAAGCATAACATTGAGCCCTATCATCTCGTCGAGCTACTCCCTATTTGGTAGCGTGTTACCCTTACCTCCATTACCATTAACATTTCCTCTACCTCCACGACCTCGCTTATTACCTCCTCGCCCACCTTGTGGATGTCCTCTACCATTATTACCATTCCCCGCGGGTACACTACTGTAGACTGCTGCTGCTGCATACAATCTAACACACATGGGTGGGAACAATCTCTCCTCACATGGCCAGGTTCACCACAATTGTAGCAAGTAGGATCTTACTGCCCGTCGAAGGCACGCCACTCTGACTATCCTAAAAATTATGAGATGGAGTTCCCCAGTAATTACTTGTAAAGGCGGGCATAGTAGACTTAATTGTCTTTGCTGCAAGTGTTGGCCTTTCCAGATCCCTTAGAGTAAGAGCCTTGAATGTTACCCGAATTCGTTTCCCTTTTTGCCCAAGCCGTAGCCTGACTGTCTCGCCTCACCCCCTACACTTTCTTAACATAGTTTGTTACCTCATTAAAACTCCTCCTTGTAGAAGTCATATGAACAGATAATACTTGCAACTTAGAATTCAAACCTTTAATAAACAACTGGATCCTCTCCTCCTCAGTAGAAACCAACTGCGTATCATATCTAGATAAAGCATGGAACTTGGCCTCATAAGCAGCCACAAACATACCACCTTGCTCTAAAGCCATAAATTCATCTTTCTTGCTATCCCTAAACGTTCTGGGCACATACTTTTCTAGAAACAAAGCATGAAATTGAGTCCATGTAAGTGGAGGTAAAGTAGAAGATCTGCACTCCATATAAGCTTTCCACCACTGCTTGGCCTCACCTTGAAGTTGGAAAGACACGAACTCAATCCCATAGTGGTGAACAATACCCAATTTATGCAACCTCTCATAAGCATCTTCAGTCTCAGAACCAAGAAATACAGGAGGCTTAAGGTTCAGAAACTTAGTCAACTTATCATGCTCATTACCGGTCATAACTGAACCCATCAAAGGACAGAAGAAAGCATCAGTACCTACATTTCCACCCATCTTGGGCGCAGTGCTAGCAACAGGAGAATTAGTAGGAGCTTGAGCAGATGGAAGCACTCCAGGACCAGCCAACCCTTTCAAAAATGCCATAATCTGTTGAGCTAACACCAGATCGATGGGAGGAACAACCGCAGTCTCCGTTGGCACCTCTTTCTCTTGTCCATTTTCTTCAACATCTCCAACCTCAAAGTCCTCTTCTATCTACTCATTATACATAAGAGGGTTTTCATTCATAGCAACATTCATTATCAATCGGTACCTCATTCACACCAGGTGCTATTCTCCCACGGCCTCTATCCCTAGCTCTTCCACTACCTCTGCCTCGACCGAGACCTCTCGCTGTAGATTCCTTAACTGGAGCATTGACAGGAGCTACGGGCCTACCACCGTCATACCTAGTATTAACAATCTGCGGACAGAAGATTGAAGGAGGTTAGATACAAATTTGAATCGACAGATACCAATTGTAATCAAGTTATAGTACGAAAGGAGACAAGAGAAAAATAGGGAGATTTTCTAAAGTCATATAGCCTCTCGAAGAAAAGTAAAGGCTTCCCCGTACCATTCCGCGAAACACTATTAGACTCGTTTAGGTACAACGAGATCAACTAACCTAGGCTCTCATACCAACTTTGTCACGATCTAGACCATCGTGATTAACACCCACACTAACACTCCGGTGGGAGAACCACTACTACAACGCAAATCAAGAGACAAATCCAAAGCTAAGGCATTTAACATAGGTAAACATAAATAAAAGCTAAAAACTGAAGTTCCCATAAACTTCAACAATTGATCTAACAACTAACAATGTGGAAGATAAACGTAGAATCTGAAAGTCAATGTACCAAAACATCTAAACAAATGATCCAAGTCTAAACAAGAAGGGTTATATCCCTAAACTAATTAACTAATCAACTAACTAGAACAAATATCTAAGTCCGAAAATGATGGACATAGACGAAAGAGAATCCCCTGGCAGCCCAGAAGAATTGGCTCACCCTTGAATTCAAACTAATGATCACATATCTTCTAAGTGAGGTCTGTCAATAGCCGCTTGAAGATGCCCTGTACTCAACAAAATAAGAGCAAGTGCAGTATCAGTACACAACCAAAGTGTACTGGTAGGATGATGCGGCTATCCCACTAGTGCAACATAAACAAGTCAAACAACAATATAATTACATGCATATATATAAACATTTACAATATCATCAACATGAAGAATCAACAACACATTTCACATTTATCATCACATCATTGGTCCTCTTATGGAACCCAAACCCAAACAATTAGTATGCCGGAACGTGGCAATCCGATCCCATATTTATGCCGGAATGTGGCAATCCAGTACCATATTATGTTGGAACGTGGCAATCTGATCCAAGTTAATTATGACGGAACGTGGCAATCCGATCCCACTCACATATCACAATCTCAATCACAAGTGCATCCTCAAGATCATAGATTTAAGTAATGATTTTATTGTAACGATAATTCATCTATCTCATTTACAATAGGTGTGATCAACATTGCAACATTCATACATATGCAAGTATCATAATAAACCAAGAACAAGCATACATCCCACAAACATAGAATCACAACCATCACCTACTTCAAAATAAGATTGAAACCCTAAGAAATTTGATACTTCCCTTTCCGGAATCGTTCCGCTTGTTTTTGGTCTACAAACAATCAATGTAATACGGGAATCAATAAGCAATCATTAATTACCTGGATTACTAACAATTTTATGAACCCTAGATCAAACCCATCATCCCAATAATCCAATTTAGGGTTGTTTCCACCATAAAATCTATCACAAAACCCTTCCCCATCAATATTCACCCATTATATTACATTCTACAGATCGAAAAATGGATTCAGGGTGTGAAAAGCTTACATTTAGCCTCAAGAATGGTGAAAAGCGAGTAAGAGTCTCCTGGGGGTTGCTCCTTAGATCAAAAAGTCGAAAAGTGCAGAATGAGGTCATTTAGGGGTTTATTAACGAGATTAGGTCTAGTCGGGCCCGCTGTAGCAGCACCACCAAAGCGACCAGAATCCCACCCCAGCGATTTTCACGTAACAGTGAGCTATTCATCTTCAATCTACGATACAAATCTCGTCATACTTGCCACAGCGACCCTAATCCCACCGTAGCGGCTCCACCAGAGCGGTCAAACCCAACACCAAAGCGTTCAAAACGAAACAGAGAGTTATTTAAAGAATTCCAAAATTCCCATTTCACAACACACCTCTAACCCACGATGATCAGAAAAATACCCTTTAGGCTAAGATCGATTTCAGGAGTTCTACTTGCCCGAATTCAATTCTGTAAAGTCGTACGAGTTCGTTAACGAGTTATCTAACACCTCATGTAATAGAAATCATAAAGGATCCACCCAATTGCTACCAGATTTTCCTACACCTTAATAACTTTAATTTCGTCCAAATCTAGACTAGGTTGGGAAAATCCAAATACTATGGAAAAGTTTTTCCGACCCCAAATTCTCCCTCGTTGGCATTTCTCTAACGACGGGAATAGGTCGTTACAGAAAAGGTAGAGTATTCTAGTTCATGTTAGAATACTCTTAATATTATTTTTTTGAAGATCCTATATTTTTAATGTTCAAATATTAGTAAAGGATTATTCCTTAGTTTAATGCAATTATTTATGACCGTGCGATGCACGGGCATATTTTAATTAGTTATTTATAAATAGGATTCTTAGTTAGATAGATTCTTACCTCGAGACTTTTCACGTAACAATAACAACAATGATAACAAAATTAGTGTAATTAATTCAAAAACTGGAGTCTGGCTAGAATGGTACATATGGTGTGTACACAGTCTAACCCATTCCTTATGAAGGTAGAGAGATTGTTGATTTTTACATCATCAAAGACCTCACAAACCACTCATTCCTTTCCCTTTCCAATCGTGGACCTCAAACCTCGTGATCATAATGATCTGCCTAACATTCTCCCCTACGCAATCGCACAACAACCCTTGCGACCCTGAATCAAAACAACCCTATCACCTCTTCGCAATTGCGACACCCAAGCTTGCAACCTCAAAGTTCACAAAAATTAGGTGCCTACCATTATCTGGTTAAGTGCATGAACTTATCGAGAAGAAAATCAAATATGCAAATTTCACCAAAATGCCCTACAAACTTGGTGGGATGCTCAAATACCAAGGTGAAGGTGTCTAGGGACATATTTGACTGTGATAATCTCTTAATCTTTAATTTTACTAGTTTGCAACTTAAACTTCTGAATCTCTCATGATTTCATTGGAACTTGTTCAAACTATCCACTAGAGTCATAAATCACCATTCGGATGTATAGGGACTTTTAAACCTCGATTCTGAGCTTGTTTTTCCCAAATGTTGACATTGATCAATTCTTAAAATTTGAACATTCAAGTTTCTGATTTTCTTCTCTAATACACATCTAATTACCTCAAGTTACGTATTACCCATCCTTCCAAGTCATGATATGCATTTAACGCCTACACAAAGTGTCACTTAATTAAGGGAAAAGGATCCTAATATAAATCTACCAAACTGATTGTTACAAGAAGTGATTTCCTAGATGACCTCCTAACTACATGATACTAACTTTTATCGTCATGTTGAGATGCCAAGACAATTTACTTTATTCTTACTAAATTTTCTTTGTTAATCCAAAGGTTAATGTTGTTGAAAATGCTCCAAAAAATGAAAAGGAGAGTTTTCCATCTAGAAGAGGGAGTCTAAAATAAAGAGATAGAAAAGCAACAACCATAATAAGAACAACCTAAATTTGTGTTGACATAGGTCATTGCGAGGTTCATGGACTCAACAAATTGTGGTGACGTTGGTGGTGGAGCTAGTAATGGTGAATTTGGTGATCTCATGGGATATGATGAGGGTCATGGATCTGGTGCAAACAGTGGTGAAAAAGAAACGAGGAAGCGGCCATGGTAGAATTTGAATATACCAACATTTGTTTTTCATGTTTTGTTAGATTTTCAAGTAAAAGTATTTGTGCCCCCGAGTGTTTGATGAATTTCTTGAAAGAATTTACTTTGTGTTTTTGAAGAATTTAGTAACTCCTTTTTCTTTATTGATGTTCAATTATGTATACATTCACTGCAATTTTCTTTTTATTTTTTACGTTTTGCAAACATTTATAGATTAACTAGTTTCTGAACACGTGCGTTGCATGTGTACCTATCAAAATTGACATATATTGTTTCAAATTGTCATTGTATCAAAAGTAGTTTTATAATTAAATTACATGAATATCATTCATTTTCAAACAAAAAATAGTTCAAATATTTGGAATCTACTCTTGGATACCAATAACAAATTAAAATATGAAAACAAAGTATCTCTTCTCCAAATAAAATAAAAGATGACTATATGTAGTACTTTAAAATACTATAATTGTAAATACAAATTACGATATGTATATTTTTATCTCATATGTTAATTACCTGCAAGACAAAGTTCAGAGAAATGAAGAAAGATGAAAAGTAGAAAGAATTTGATGGCCACTTCTTAGAGTTAATTAAAATAAAATAAAGGCTATAATTAATTATCAATATTGATTTTTTTATTATTAAGGGATCATATCAAGTATTGAATCCTACCAGATTAAGGTTTAAAAAAATGAGCTTAGAATAGAGAAACATAGCATCAATACAGTGACAACGTAAAATATGAAACGTTCTCAAAAGTTGAAACATTGAATTTTCCTTTCTCAAAATGAGACAAAAGGATAAATAAATAAATAAGGATAAATATTTATATCATTATTTATTCAGTGAAATAAAGAAGTTATTAATAATTTAATTATAAGTTGCTTTCTCAATTTCAAATTATTCATCGTGTTTCAGTCTTATACACCCCTTCAGAAAAAAATGAACAAAATGTAGTTTTATATATTCTATCTTCCATACCTCTTATGAGTCTACAAATTGGACTCATTTAGGGCTATCTTTTGATAGAATTAGTATCCTCAAATGAATAGTTTATCTCAATATCTGATAAAAACCCTTAAGTTTCAAGTATTTGGAGTTTGAGAGAAAGCATGGATAGTACTTGGCAAAAAATGAACAAAGGCAGCTGAAAGAATGAAGAAATGAAGATTTGAGAATCGCCGAACTCATTCGGCAAATCACCAAAAGGTCTTATCCTTGCCTTTTGTTCCAGTGTGCTGATCCCTGAAAGAACAGATCAAATCGACGATGAAAAGGAGTAGTTCGCCTATCGCCGAGCAGTTCCACAAAGCTGTATTATGTCGCCCAATGATCCAAAATATGACAATGCTGAAGGCTAACGCAAGATGCGATGAAACCTACCAAAGGGTGGATCGCCGAGTTGATCGGGGATCTCGACTAACGACGACGAATGATACGCTGCAACACAAATTTTTGAAAACTATAAATACTCGTTGAGAGTTGTATCTTATTATCAGAGTTTTAATATAGAATTTTTAATATAAACTTTTGAGTTTTAAGTTTTGAGAGGGTTTTGAAGAACTTGAAGATTCAAAGGGTTTCAACTCTAAGAATTTGGACTTGGGTCTGGTGGATTCTTCATTCTTTTGCTTGTTTTGAGACTTAAATCTTCATACCCATTTGAATGTAAACTAATTTTGGTATAAATTTCTATCTATTTTACATGTCTAGCTAAAACCCCAATTCTTGGGGTGTGATTTTGTGAATATGGGTTAGATTATTTGTTGGGTCTTGCTTCTTGATGGTTTATTTGTTGAGTAGATGTGATTTCGTTTAGTAGTTGTGGTGGAACTTAATAAAGTTGTAGTTGCAAACACAATTTCACCTTTGTGTTTTCGTCTTACTCGAGAGAGAGGTCGTAAAACTAAGACTACTAAATTAATGGCCGGTGGGATTGGGTCGACAAGAGGTTCAGCTCGAGAGAGTGAACCCTAGTCCTTCTCCCACACACTCACCTCGAGAGAGTGAGTGGGCTAAGGCGGAGTCTGTTCCTCATGCGGCAACTGGGTGTCCGAGAGGAACCCATTTGATTCGGTGTAAGTTGCTCGATAGAGAATTTACCCCTACTATAGTCTAGCCTAGTCACAAATATTCAACAGATTTATCTTCAAAATCAAGTACCCAATAGTTTAGTTTATCCTGTATTCCTATCACATCCCAAAAATCCCGTCTTCTTGATTAGTGCTTTCTGAATTTTTGTTGTTTTTGCTTACTTGTGACAAACCCCATTTGTTAATTGCCGCTTGCATCACCCCTTTGATTTATAATGTTTTTAATCAATAATATTTTTATCTATGACTAATTAGAACTTAATTTTATTTTTCTATTAATTCTCAAGCCCACTCCCTTGGGACTCGACCCCAACCCTTGGTTGGGTTACTTTACTATTGTACCATTGTAGATACTTGCGTAGGAATTTGTGTCTTGATTACGCATATATCAAAATGGCGCTGCTATCGGGGAGTGGTGTTATTTGAGAATTCTTAGTTTAATAGAATTTTTATTCTCCTTAGTTGTAGTTTACTTACTTTACTTTTAGTTTTATTTTCTTTTGTGTTGTTGGTTTCATGAAAACACCCTGAGAATGGTTGAGGAAATTGGTGTCAAGTTAGTTGAGGCGAATCAGGAAGTTGAGGGTGACTTCATGTTAACTGCGCCGGTAACTCAGCTGAACAATTTGGCCACCAAAATATCAGAGGTGGAAGTCCAGTGCAACAGCAAGGGGAGGTACATGCCCCCTCATAAGCAAACACGGTTTACAAAAAATGAGAGTAAACGTGTCGAGGACACGCTATTGACCATTCTCCAAAAGCTCAATGAGCAAGACAGAATCCTAGAAGAGATGAAGGAGAATGTCAGAGTGTTAAATCAAATGGTTGGCTCATACTCCAGATCCATCCACCTAATCGAAACACTCATAGGTCACGTGTTGTCTCATTCTGACCCAACAAAGCAAAGGGGGTCACCTAGTGGTATTAGGGTCAACCCCAAAATTGGAACGTGAATGAGGACGTGTGTCGTGCCACGACGTTAACTAAGGCGCTTCTTGGGAGGCAACCCAAGGTTTTAAGTGCTTTTAATTATTTTGATCGAATAAATATGTTTTGATTGTGTAGGTTTAAGTGTGGGAAGTGTTTAGTATGTGTAGGTTGGCGAGTAAATATCCATCCGACGAACCACTGAAGAGGTCAACGTGCATGACATGACCTGCCATTTGGCTCAACACAAGTTAAACTCAGACACAAATTGGACGGCTATATATGGCCAAAAGTTTCAAAGCTTCAAACTCTTCACTCTCCCTTCGCTTTTAAATTTCATAAACTCACACCAAGTAGGTATTTTCCATATTCTTGCTTTCCATTAAGTATTTTAGTTGTTGATTGGTGGTCGGAACTAAGATTTCTTTGTCGCCTAGCATTTCAATCGCATTTTCAATCATCGTACAAGGTTGGTTTCTGAATCCTGAGTTTAAATTCAAAAAAAATTCACTCTTTTGCAATGATCGTATCATATTGTTGTGTGCTGGACTTCTCAGATAGGATTAGAATGTTTAAATGCCAATTTTAGTTTGACAATCTTGCCCATACTGTTTGATAGTCAAATGACTATAATTTTTGGTACTTTAATCAAATGAAATTGTATTGGGCTGTGCTTGCATGTGTTTAGATTGATTGGTGAATTCTGAGTAGCCCGTATTTGTTCTAAATGAATAAAATTGCTCAATGATAGAGTAGGTGACACCATTCTTAAGAGCAATATCGTCAAATGGCTAAATTTGGCAAAATTGGGAAAAATCTAAGTATTCTGAGGTGATGGATATTACGGGTAGTGTTTAAATTCCATGAGTGCATTCTTTGATTTTGTTTTCGGGGAGTGCGGGGTCAAATTGGAGAAGTTGGGTTGAAAATGGGCACGTCGGGTCGTTGGCGAGCTGAGTCGTGCTCGCCGAACCACTCGGCGGTTCGCCTAATGTCTCCATTTCACCATTAATTTTGTGTCAAATTGATGTTTGAGTTTGTAACTTTCAGTGAGAAGCCTTAGATCGCTGAAAGCACTCGGCGACTCTCCGAAAGTACTCTTGATCGCCCTTTGTATGCTTCTATGAAATCCTATTGCACTGTAATTTTTGGCGGGCAAACCATTAATCACCGAAAGTAGTCACCGTGTCGCCGAAACGGCCTTCCCATCGCCAACCTGCTACAATCTTGAAGCCAATCCCTTCGGCGTGCTCGACTTAGCTTGCCAAAGAGGTTCGGCGATTCACCGACTGAATCGGTGAATCTGTCTGCATTACATTTGATGTGCATATATTTTATTTCATCCCGATCTTTTGCAGATAAGGTGTGTACAAATCTAAACACACTACCCCGAGGCAAAGAAAAGGGGATCACAATCAATGAGGATGTAATTGCATCCAGGGGCAAGGCCACTGAACTTTCCACAACTGGTGGGAAAGACAAGGGCAAGGACAAAACCCTTGTGTTATCAGATGCAAGCTCCGACAGTACTGGTTTTTACACCAATGACCCTACGACATATGACAATGACATTATGGAATCTGATGAAGATAACTTGATGCAGGCATAGAGGAATGAGTTACGATCTAAAAAGCTAAATGTGATCAGAACTTCTCAGCTTACCACTCCTACTCCTCCAGTTCCAGAGTAGGCAATAGTGTTGGCACCTCCAGTACAGGGTCCTCTGCTTAAGTCAATGAATAGATTGAAGGCTGAGGGGCTGAGGACGATTATTGAGGAAAAACGTCTGTCCACGGATGGGGTTATCGATAAATACCCAGAGATAATAGATTGGTTGTGTAATAACCCTCAAAATAAAGTAAGATAAAGTAGAGAGTCACATGGGTTTTATGCATTTATAACTTGTTAAAATAATGAAGAATAGCCTTTTTAGTCAGCTTTAAAGAGTTTGGAAGTCAAACGTCAAGGGATGACCAACACGTTCGAAAACTAGTCTTTTACGTATTGGTGTGTTCTAGTATGTTGTTCATGTTTTTATGTGTTGTTTGGAGTCTAAAATCAGTGGAGGTGACCCTAGTGTCTTAATAAATGTTTTTAGGGTC